>PNEQ01070233.1:0-16119 GCA_003012365.1 Medauroidea extradentata
TCTCTCCATTCTGTTCAGTTGTTTGGGGTGGTGGCTACCTTAATACAATCACGTTATTCTGCATGAAGTAAGACTACTACTGCATTTCTCTAGCCTTTTTATCAGCAAGGTGAACTGGGTTCGAGTCCTAGCGTGGTCGAACCCCAGATCTTTGTATGTGGAAGCCGTGGTAGAGTGTGACGTTGAATGATGGGTTTTCTCGGGGGTTTCCTGCATTTCCCATTCTATCTCTTCTTCATTGTATGTCTTCACCTCATGGTCAACATCAGTAATTTTCAGACGTTCAGTTAGAATTCTGTTTTCAGATATGCTTCCCAAATGTGTTTATTTACAGGTGTGTGTGAGGAGAGAACCTGTGGCGAGCCTTTGTAATTAACCACCGGTGTGTTGTACACACACACACACACACACACATACATATATATATATATATATATATATATATATATATATATATATATATATATATATATATACATATATATAAGAATTTAAACCAAGATTTTCTTATTAAAATAGGAAGAATGTAGTACAAAACTGTGAACTTTCGTTTTTGCTTTAGTTTTCGAATAAACTAATAACATTGGACGCTCTGCATAATGCTCGGTGGCCTTGATATTCGGAGACCTTACATAGGTATTGTATACAGGATGTACCTTTATTGGTGTAAAATATTTTGGGGACATGTTCCTTACATAATAACATGAAAAAAAGTTTATATGATCATAGGCCAACAAATCGATAGTTTGGGAGATATTTAATGATTTATCCCCAAACAGGAAGGGTATGAAAAAGTAAAGTTTCAATAAAGACACGTAAAAGATTTTTACATCAAAATTCACTAAAAAATCGTAGATTAACATATCAAAGGTTATCAAAATCCATTTTAGTTTTTTTAACTTTCTCCCGGGATTTGCCCTGGAAAAAATTTCGAAAAATTCTATGTATACTCGAAAATGGTTCCACTTACAACCAAAAGTGCGGAGATAAAAATTAAAGAACCCATTTTTACTGTAACATATCCAAAATTCATTAAAATTCACTTAACTCTTCTACTTCATTTTCCAGTATTTGTCACGTGAAAATGTGAAAAAAAATTCAATAATCGAAAAAAATTGTTTGTTAGTGTCAATTATGTTCGGAAATTTGTTCTTTACATTAAAACAATCAAAAAAGGTCAAATGAACTTGGATTTGAAAACCATTTATTTCGGAGTAAATAGCTATTGGTAAATTTATAGCAGCCAAACATGTGTATGCTAAACATTAGACAATAATATAATTGTTAGTACTTGGAGGTTGCAATTACATCAATTTTATTCCTACCTCCATGACAATGACATTTGTTTATCGTTTGTCAATTGCGTTGTGTTAATTTTTGGTATCTGTAAAGTAGGTGATGAAAATGTGTTGTGAATAAATCTAATGAGTGATGTTAAGTATTAGTATTGAAAAAAGACATGTATTCCATGAGTGAACAGACTGATATGCACAACATGTATGGTCTTGCAGATGGGAATGTTTCACACGTACGTGTACTTTATGCAGAGAGGTATCCTAACAGGCAGTTAACTTGTCCAAGAACTTTCACAAGCATTCATCAACGCTTGAAAGAGACATGCTCATTTGAGAGATGTGTTTCAGATGTTGGCAGACCAAGAGGGATACGTAGTGTTGAGTTTGATGAACGGGTTCTTCGTGATGTAGACAACAACCCACATAATAACACAAGACTAATTGCAGTAAGGGAACTCGTTAATCGTATGACTGTGTGGAAAACCCTCTGTACCGATATCAATTTCAGCGGGTGCAAGGATTAAATGTGGCGGATATTTAAAATCAGAAGAACATTCTGCCGACGCATTTTACAGAAGTGTGCTGTGTTTATTCATTTTCTAGCAGTTATCGTATTTACTGATGAGGCAGGATTTGCACGAGATGGTATCACCAATTACCATAATAGTCATTCCTGGGCATATGATAATCCTCATGAAGTGGTTCAAGATAACCACCAACAGAGATTCAGTCTAAATGTGTGGGGTGGAGTCATTAATGATCATCTTCTTTGGCCCTATTTCTTGCCTCAACGACTGACTGGAGAATCATACCTTCAGTTCCTCATAAACGAGTTACATAATTTACTACATGATATACCTGTGGACATCATTCAAAGAATGTGGTTTATGCACGATGGTGCTCCCACTTACTTCAGTCTCATAGTACGCCAGTATTTGAATTATCGATTTCCGCAAAAATAGATTTGGCAAGGGGGATTCATTGCTTGGCCTGCGCGATCTCCGTATCTAAATCTAATGGATTTCTTTGTCTGGGGACACTTAAAGTCCTTAGTGTATGCAACGCCTGTACCTAACCTTGGCATTCTTAGAGAGCGTATCCAACATGGGTTTGACGAGATACGACACACTCCAGGGAAATTCAACAGAGTACGCCGAAGTATGGAACGCAGACTTACAGTATGCATTGAAGCAGGGGGAAGACATTTTGAACAATTTTTGTAATGTTCAAATCATGGTTGTAGAATTTCAAACCCATTTTTTTTAGTTGTTTACACAACTGAAAGCGGATGTCGTTGCCATGGAGGTAGGAATAAAATTGATGATATTGCAACCTCCAAGTACTAACAATTATATTATTGTCTAATGTTTAGCATACACATATTTGGCTGCTATGAATTTACCAATAGCTATTTACTCCGAAATAATTGGTTTTCAAATCAAAGTCCATTTGACCTTTTTTGTTTGTTATATTGTAAGGAACAAATTTCCGAACATAATTGACACTAACAAACAATTTTTTTCGATTACTGAGTTTTTTTCACATTTTCACGGGACAAATACTGGAAAATAAAGTATAAGAGTAAAGTTAATTTTAGTAAATTTTGGATATGTTACGGTAAAATTGTGTTCTTTAATTTTTATCTTCGCACTTTTGGTCGTAAGTGGAACCGTTTTCGAGTATACGTAGAATTTTTCGAACATTTTTCCGGGGCAAATCCCGGGAGAAAGTTAAAAAAACTAAAATGGATTTTCATAACCTTTGATATGTTAATCTACGATTTTTTAGTGAATTTTGATGTAAACATCTTTTACGTGTCTTTATTGAAACTTTACTTTTCTATAACCTTCCTGTTTGGGGATAAATCATTAAATTCCTCCCAAACTATCGATTTGTTGGCCTATGTTCATATAAACTTTTTTTCATGTTATTATGTAAGGAACATGTCCCCAAAATATTCGACATCAATAAAGATACACTCTGTATAATTTATTCGTAGGAATTTTGTTGTAAAGTTAAACGAAAGCATTAAGAGATAGTCTGTTATTGTTGTACGTTAGCTATGTACTATAGTTTAACTAGTTTTGTCGATAAACATTTTACTGGAAGTGATATATCCATACTTTTGTATTGTAGTAGTGTGTTCGTGTTTTATATTTAATAATTTAATTTATTTTCAACATATTGCTGTGGAGTGTTAGCAGTAGTACCCGAAATATTGAGGAATTTTAAGACGTAATGATGTGTTTTAACAGCGAATATCTATCGCATGCACAGTGTTTATTAATTTCTCACGAGTGCTTGTTTTGTAGGATTTAATATATTAAACGTGTTTCAGCATTTACAGACAAGTAATTCCTTTTATTAGTGAATATACCATGCAAGGTTATATAACATGCTAGTAAAACAAATCAGTTTAGTAAAATTATTTCAATGCATGTTTACTTAACATGATAATATTTAGTTTCATAGAAAATGTAGCAGTGTTGTTTTATCTCTGCTGGCAGACCAGGATGTGTGTGTCCGTAGCTAGCTAGCTAGGCACGCACACACGTGTTCCGAGATGGAGAATCTTGTGAGGGGGTGACTATTTAGATTAATTTTCGGAAGTCGAAGTTGTGGACTGTGTGTCAAATGAACAGCGGAAGACATTATTTATGAATGTTTTGGCTTTCTGTAACACACACATGGGTATGGCAGCAAAAAAAAAAAAAAAAAAAAAAAAAACTAGGACTCCACAGGCGTGGGGACAAAGAATATACAGCCCTCTCTTTCTGAATCACATGTTCTGAAGGGGGTGTCAGTGCGAACGTGGATGCTTGTACATGTATGTGTGTGTGTGTGTTGGTGAGTGCGTCCATGTGTGTGTGGCAGTGGTGTTGTAATATTTCTTTAATGAATAAATTTTTGCTGGATTAATTTCATTTTTGGTTTAGTTTTTTCAATATTTATAGGTTGCTATATATATTAAATACTAGCCGGCCGGCGAGGTGGGAGCGATGTTCTGTTGTTATCAGCAATTGCCATGGCGACGGCACTCTATAGTCGCTTGTCCGTGCCACTATCGCTTGCCCAACTTACGGGAGAGGGAAAGACGAGCTTGGTGAGTGGTGATGCAAGTGGTTCTAATCCATGCAGCACACACAGTAGCATTCTCTTGTTGCAGAAGCAGTCGTGTGGCTAGGGACATACCAGCGCCATCTTGTGTTCAGAGCACGATGGTAAAATTCAACCCGAGCAAGGGTAGACCATTCGTAATCAAGTGGATTACTAGTGTGTGCTGGTCTACTTAACAATCGCGTCGGTTAATCTAGGGTGGAAAAATTCGGACAGCAGTTTAAATCCTAGTGTTGACAACAGGAGCGATTCTTGTAGCGTCAACACTGGCCAAAGAAACATCGGCCCAGTCAGATGCATTTCTGAGGAATTTAATTCCTTATGTACCTGTGAAGATTCGAGGTAGGATCAACCCTCTTGTACTGACTAAGGAAAGTGAAATTATGTTAATGTATGGTGACCTTATGGTGTGTGCGGCGAGTCGGCAAATGTCTTATTTCTCATTTCGCCGATGCTGGCTGAATATTATTGCACAGTCCATGTGGTATTTTACTGTAATCTGTGAGCTGTGAAATTGAAATCAGAACGAATCGTTGGTGGAATTTTCCTTGCAAATAGTGTGTTTAAGTTCGTGAGAATAAGATACTTTGAAAAGAATGCAGGACATGAGATAGTAACCACAGTAAAATGACCGTCGTGTTATAATACTGAAATACTGTGTCTATGCCTAATAGGAACATTTAATTGGAAACATGTTTCATGCCATTAAAACGCTGTTTTAATGGTTTGCCGTAGACTTGAGTAGAATATATTAATAGCTGAAATTATTTTGTAGCTATATTATTTTGAATTGAAATTGATATGCAAAAAGAAATGTGTGAAACTAGTAGAATGCGTTGATTTAGACTAGATTTCATACGAACATTTTGAATGGTTAAAATTATTTGTGCTTGGTATATATAAATTAAGTATGATTTTAGGATGTAAAATGAATTTTACATTTCTGCACTAAAATTGAGAAATTTGGGAGCTTGTAATGATGAATGTCAAGCTTTTGGTAGAATAGGTAGACGTATGCACGAAGTAAAACTAGATTTATTAGATAATATTAACTAATTTTAACTACCACAGTTACTGTTTTCTTGAGTTTGATGTAGTTATTGCTGGTTGTCGGATGTTAGTAGTGGGAATGTAAAAATTCTGAAAAACACCGAGACAGGAAAGGTGGCTGCTAAAAGGGGTGGTTTCAACGTGAATGAGTATTCAGTTTAACATTTAGCTGCCTACTGAGGCATCATCTCACTTATGATCACCTGTCCTGTGTTCGTCACAATCTTTGATTTTGCCATGTCTGTGATGTTTAATTTCTGTTCAATTTCAAGTCAAGTGTTTTGTTAACCTATATAACTAATTCACATGTTGCATCCTTAGTGTGCCAATCTTGAGTGTCTGCTCAAGTGAAACCATGTGGGTGATAAGTAATGAGGGGAAGAGTACTTATCACTGTTGTTAGGTCCTACAGTGCTGAGCCCTACACTGTGTAAGAAATATCGTGCTCTAGTCCTCAGATCTGTATCTACAGAGGTTGCACCCTTATGAGACTTCCTCTTATGCTAACCTAAATACACTAAAAACTTGAAAGATATCAACAACTGTTTACAAATACAAGCTTAAAATATTTTGAAATTAGATTCCAAAAAATTATGTGTACTTTAATTTGACAAAAAAAGCAATAAAAGAATCCACAAAATATGCAAAAATCCAAGTTATAATGACACAAGCAAAGAGAGAAAACAGGTGTTTCCACAAAGGAGAACGAAGAAATTCCAGAGCATATGTGTGACACAGTGGGTTTGTACTGTGCGTGGAAATACTCAGCCAACTGTGAGGAAGTAAAAGAGGAGGGGCGGTGGGCGGCCATCACTGACAACCTGCCAGACGTGATGTTACCTGGCTTTAGAAGTGTGCAACCTTTTATACAGCAGACGCCCATACAAATGCAACACACAGCAGTGAAAAAAATGCAAATAATCTTATTTATTACCAGTTGGTCAACAATACTTCCACATTTTAATGCAAATTTTAATGTTTCCCAAACAGTACAGTGCTTATAAAACCGGTGTAATAATATTTTGGTTTGAATGTATTTCGAACTTGCTAAACTTTTGCAACATAGATTTAAAATTAAATTTTTACTTATAATAAAGCTTAAAACATAGTTACCAAAGAAAATGTTTCAAATAAAAAAATTTCGTCAGTTTCTAAAAATAGATGAGACTGTGTTGTAATTAAATTTGTTTGATTATCTTAATGAGATGCTGAACATCTGGTGACAAGTATACATGCGAAGTGAGTGCGAAAGTAGTAGAAGTTAGGGAGGATGTAGGTGAGCCTACCTGGATTTGTAGATAGTATTGACGTCCATGGGCTGGCAAGGTGGCTGGTAGGTGGCATGTTTAGCCCAGGATAAGTCTTCCCTCGCTTGAACAGCCACAGGCAGGAAACTCATCTTGTGAACAGTCTTGTCATCCAGTGGAGTACTGGGCGGCTGATAGTGGCGCTCTGGAGCGAAGGGCTTGGCTCGGCCCAAGTAGCCCCCAGGAGGCTGGTACGACGCCACCATTGTTGTCAGGTCTACAATGCAAGCACGCATACTCTCATGCTCGGCAAGTGTTTCACATCAAAGCAACACCAATTTAAGATTTAAACTTTTCACAATGCATGAGGTGCTTTTGCAATGCTTCGTGACACGTCATTCCAAGGAAGGTCATTAAGTCAAGGGGAAAAATGGTAAAAGATAAAGGTTAAGTTCATTTGAAAACATGTATTTAAATGTTCGAAGTTAAAAAAAGTTAGAATATAATCCAGGAAATTATTAATGGAGAAATGTGTGTAGTTAACATGCATATTTTTAATACATAGACAGACAACTCTCCGATTTACTCAAAAAGTTATAAGAAAAGGAAAAAAAATAATGTATCGAGAGACAGCTGTCGAAAAGATGCTGGGCCGTTGACTGCTAAGTGTCGAATAGAAAGCCGTGCCATTGATAGCTATGAGTCGGAAAAGATGCCAAGCAGTTGATGGCTGATTGTCGGAAAAGACACCAGGCCAGTGACAGCTGTATTAAATTTGGGTGTTGCACGAATGAAATGTGTCGGGCTCGAGCCATCAACCTTTCGATTACTAGTCCGTCGTACTAACCACTACACCACACCATCTTGTTGCAACTTACATCTGATATATATCAACAAATAATCCTTTTTTTCTGGAATATGGCTGATTTTAGAATGATTTTGCATTTGGGTAGTGTACAATGGGTTTGCTTATTGTTTATTTAACGCATAAACATTGAACCAGTGCCATGTGCCATCAATACGTTAGGAAATGAATCACTTATGTAATTATAATTTGTTTTTAAGACATCAAAATGCAGACTGAAAATCAGTGCTTGTTTAATGTTTCTAATATATCATTCAAATTTCCTTAAAAAGACCACAGGTCGGTATCATTCCCATACAATACAATCACTGTCTGAAAAAGGACACTGCCGTTAACGACCTGGTCTCTTCTTGCCAATATCTTTCACATTTCCTTGAACAGATGGAGGGCCGGTATCTTATTCCAGAACGGCTACAGCAGTATGAAAAAAAGTACACTGTACCGTTAACTGCCTGGTATCATCTAGCCAATATATTTTACATGTCCTTGAAAAGACAGCCGGCTGGTATCTCATTCGCGACGGATAACTGCTGTCTGATAAAAGAACTCTGCAATTTAATGGCGCGGAATATTATTCCCAGCATCACGTAACTGTCCTGAAAAAGTCAGCGGGAAAGTTACTTTTTCGCGATAGATACATGTTTGTTGGACTAGATTTATTTGCCTGGACATACTCCATTGCGAAATAAATGACTGTCAAAATAAAACTAAAAATAAGACAAGAAAACATAAATAAGCAGAGTATGCTTTAGTCATCAGGATACATACACAACATGAAATTCCAAAACTGGAATCTGGTCAGATAAAAACAAGGAACAAAACCGAAAATATAAGAAATAACAAAGATATAAAAGAGAAACCTAAGTTGACATGCGACACAACAATGAGACGAAACAAAAACACAAACAGAAATACAGCAAACGACACAACAATGAGACGAAACAAAACACAAAGATGTCGGACACAAACAGAAAAAACAACAAACGACACAAACGATGAGACGAAACAAAACACAGTAGTTTTCCAAACAGTCAGTATTAACGACGTTTCGGGAACTGGAATCTGTTCCTGTCATCAGGTAGACACACAGGGTTCAGGAACACGAGAGCGACTGTTGGGTAACCATTGGCTGTGAGTTCTTTTCTTATTTGGCTGTGTTCTTCAGCTACGGATTTCTTGTTGGAACAAATAATCTCAGCTCGGTTGGCTAGTGTGCGAATTATGCCAGTTTTTGTGCTTTTAGAATGATTAGATGCAACATGTAGGTATTGGCCTGTATGTGTAGGTTTCCTGTATACTTTGGTTTTGAGACTGCTGTTTTCCCTGCTAACTAGACTCTGTCCACTCTAAGGTTGCAGCAGAAATAAACAATTCTAACGAAATAAATCAAAGCAAAATTAATTATATATTGATTCCTTGCATTGTGATTGTGACGTAGCATAGTTACCTTGCATTTTTCAATATTTCAAATGAAATTTACGCTGTGCGAAAAAAGTTATTGTCATTCACTTGGATGAATTAGCTGCAACCTTACAACGGATAGAGTATAGTACGTCCAGAAAATGAACGCTGCCATTGGTTTCTTTTTCATAGGTGAACTTCATTGATGGCCTCAATGAGTTTAGAAAGTTCACAAATTCCTCCAGGGTTTCAGGTCCGTGTTGCCAGATAGTAAAATTGTCGTCTACATAACGAAGCCAGATTTTAGGAGGGCTATTGCTTTGGCTAAGTACTTCCTGCTCAAAGTTCTCCATGAATATGTTCGCCGTGAATGATGAAAGTGAAGAGCCCATTGCCACGCCGTCTGTTTGTTTGTAGAAGCTGTCATTAAACTGGAAATATGTTGTGGTGACACGGAGGGTAATCATTTCCATGATGGACGGAATTGGTATGGTTGTTCTGTCCTTTAGGTTTGGATCAACTTCCAGCTTGGCCTTGACAATGTTGAGAGTTTCAGCCACAGGTACATTGGTAAAAAGGCTTTGGACATTAAAACTCACTAGGGTGTCGATGTTTTCTATTTTAAATGTTTTGGCTATGGATATAAAATTACTAGAGTTTTTGACAAAAGTTGGCATCTGTCCTATGAGTGGTTCAACAATTTTAGGAGATATTTTGATAGTTTTTTGGGACGGAGCATTGCAACTGCTGATAACCGGGCGCAGAGGCATGTCAGGTTTATGGATTTTTTGAAAGAACATATATGTCCGCCATTTTAAAAACATTAACACAGCCTGTTCTAAATATACAATATTCAAGTTAACTTTGTATGTAGTGTATATGTACTATGCTTGGTGACGTTCTGATAAATATATCCGAAGATAATATGTGATACTATGATGAACTATAAGAATGGCCGCCACTTTAAAATATGCACACAGGATGAACGAAATATAGTATATTCAAGTCAGCTTTGTGTGTAGTATATGTGTACCAAGTTTGATAAAATTCGGTCCAATGGTTCAAAAGTTTCAAAGGGGAGGGACATACACACACAGACAGAAAGGGGGTCTTATAAGCCTACTTGTTGCTTCGGAAAGTACGCTAAAAACTACTAATCAGCTATTTTAGAAAATGTGTTCCTCATTGTATACTTCGTTAAAAACTGCAGTTTAAATTAGACCTTGTTACAAAACTACCGCCAAAACAGTGTTTTGTTTGTCTATGACTGTTGTTTTGTACTACTAGCTTAAAACTATAGTGTAGTTGGAAGTGATTTTCCATTGCCTAGTACGACAAGAAGTTACTAGCAATACTGATACGCCTACTTCCTTATAGCAGGTGGAATTTAAACCCGAAATATAAAATTCTTTTGTAATCTAGGAACGTCAATTAATAATTTTGATTTAAACATATTATACACAAAATACAGTAAAGCTAAGTTAGCTTACTAAGCAATACGTGAGTACCCAGTTAAACAAAATGTAGGAAAATATTCTCAGATGCCTTTCTATCACAAAGATAAAACAGTTGATGTTTTCAAAATAGGTGTATTACAAAAGGATGAATGAGATATGCAAAAGTAAAGTGAGCTAAGTATGTAGTATGTGCACCAAGTTTGATAAATTTCAGAAAAATATTTCTTAAGATATATATTTCTATACTAAAAATATGAAAAGGGCCGCCATTTTAAAATAATCACGGGGTGACCGAAATTCACAAAATTCAGGTCATCCCTGTATGCAGTACATGTGTACAAGGTTTGATGAAATTCTGAAAAAAATTGACCTAAGATATGTAATATGTAAAAATATAAATATGGCCATCATTATAAAAATATGAACACAAGGTGAACGTAATACACAAAAGTAAAGTATGTTTTGTAAGTATTATATGTGTACCAAATTTGATGAAATTCTGCAAATATTTCCATACATGCTCAAAATCATAACAATGGCCGTAATTTTGAAAGTATGAGCACAGGATGAAAGAATTACACAAAAGTTAAGGCGGCTTTGAATGTAGTATATATGTACCAAGTTTGGTGAAATTCTGAAAAATATTTTCTTAGGTACGTAATACTATAACAAAAGTAAAAAATAGCCACCATTTTGAAAATATGAACACAGAATGAACGAACACTAAAATGTAAAGTCATCTTTGAATTCAGTATACGTGAACAAAGTTTGGTGAAATTATAAAAAAAAAATATTTCCTAACATACAGTGCTAAAGGTATAAAAATATGATCACAGGAAGAACGAAATACACTACAGTAAAGTCAGTTTTGCATGTAGTATATGTGTAACAAGTTTGGTGAAAGTGTAAAAAATATTCCCGAAGATATGTAATGCTATGGTAAAAATATAAAGATGGCCACCATTATGTAAATATGAACACAGAATGAACGGAATTCAGAAAAGTAGAGTCAGTTTTGTACGCTGGAAACGTGTACCACGATTGATGAAATTCTAGAAATATTTCCTAAGAAATGGGATACTATTAATTAAAAATATATAAATGGCCACCATTTTGAAAAAACACAGTACAGGATAAACGAAATACTCAATATTCGAGTCAGCCTTTTATGTGGTATATATGAAACAAGTTTGGTGAAATTCTGGTACATGTTTCCTAAGACATATAATACTGTGCTAAATAATAAAAATGGCCGCCACTTTTTAAATTTTAACACAGGATGAACCAAATACAAAAGTTAGGTTGATGAAATTCCAATTTACAGTTCCTTAGATATCAACTTGGTCGAAACATTTTAAAAAGGCACTAATTTTGAAAATATGAATTGGGCGCAAACGAAATGTTTAAAAGTCAAGTCACATTACAAAGTAATAAATGTATATACATCTTGATGAAATTTAGTCTACTGGATCAAAAGTTTTAGAGGACATACACACACACACACAGACAGAAAGGTGATCCCATAAGCAGACTTTTTCTTTCGGAAAGTAGGCAAAAAATTTAGATTAGCTATCAATACATGTTGCTATGTTTAATGTGAGTATTGTACTTTATAAAAAAATAACCTAATTTAATAAAACGGCATAATTAAACACGAGATAGTCGGGAAAATTTACGTGGATGCATTAAGAATGTTCCCTCTTCAGACGAGTCAGCAGAAGTTTTGTTACGGAAAAGAAAACTGGAATTCTCAACAGAAATAACGGAAAAAGAAAGTTATTACTGATATTGCAAACCCTGCAAGTAGAGAAGATTTTTCCTCATTTATAAGAATTATATGTTATCCAAGAAAGTGATGATGTAAATGAAGGAGCCAAAGCATAAAGTACAAACCTGTGAAGTGTAAAGAAAGAACAAGATAACACAATATTGTCTGAACGTGTATTGCTTGCTATTAGCGGTTTCTGTACAAACTACACGTCACTATGCACAATAGTTTTGTGACGACCACATCCATGATCGACACTCTGTGGCACTTGGTTACTGTTGTTTCTACCATAATTCCCGGGTCGCACGATAAAATGCAGTTGTTGCGGGTGTTTAGTACCGTAATTCTTCGAGTACGATAGATAGCGCCGCTGTCCCGTAGGTTCCGTGTGGGAGAGATATGGATTTCAATGTATTATTGAAAGTCGCTTTACGCATTCAGTTTTCATTATTTAACTTTCAAACAAGAACTGTAATGCAGATTTTGAAGACGACTAACTCGCTATAAGACGAAAAAACTATTTTAGTTATAAATAATGCTTTAAATCGATAGTTTAAATATTAACATCGCTGCACGTTTCAGGCTATGTAGTTTAGCGGATTAAATATTATATAGCGAATTCCGTTACGATTAAACACATAAATAAGTCAGTGGTAGCGTAACTGTATCTCATCTAGGAAAAGCGTGAGAGGTCTTTACGTAAATGAAATATTCGCGGAGTAATGGGTCGTGTACTGGGTGGTGCGCGCGCATCCAGAGTGGAGCGGGGAAGCTGAGCAGGCGGGCGTAGTTGCCACGTCTGTTATCATCCTGAGGAGCGGCCTTGAGCAGTATCTGCGCGGATTCATCTGTAATTCCATACCTACGCCCTACACTACAAGGAAGTCGGCGGCCACGTGTGGACATTGTTGTCGTTGCGATGTGTATCAGAAAACGATCCACAACGGAAAGAGCGAAATGTAAAAACAAACGACTGCCATTTATAGTAAACTGAGGTCTGTCAAAAGGAAAATACAGAATGTTCATGTAGCTAAATTTACAAGGCATGTAGCATGCATTCACGTTTGGATATATGCACTGTGACAGAATGTCACCATGTCTTCAGGTAGACGAGCGTGTAACGGTTGTGGGTTTTACTATACATCAGAGATGCGGTAGGCCTAACCGCGCAGTTCTTTAGGGTCTAAGTGCCGAACGAGTAGTGGTTTTATTGTTTTTGTGTAAGACAGCAAACGCATTTATAAAGTAAATGTTGATAATATATAGATCTATAACAAACTTTATTTCATGCACGAGATTTGAAATTATGTTAGCCATAATTATCATGATACTCCAAATTGTCGGAAGAGTGGCGTAGGTTTCATACTCAACACAGTTTCATTCCGAACGTTTTTTTTTTCCACTAAGTGTATGTTTTAAAATACTCGTATAAGACTTTACCAGTGGGATATATATTCACCCACAGCTATATATTTTTCCGCATGGTATAAGAAGAAAATGGCACACGTATAAAAGACGCGTGGTTGTCATTTAGCTCGTTTGGTTTTCTGGGATGCAATAACTGACCTTAGAAATACTTTTATCGATTAAGAAATTACTTAAATGAACTCCATAACCATTTACTGGATAAATGACAAGTTTATTGTTTTGTTGTTATATTTACGCTATTTTTGTATATAGATAGCAGAAAGTCTTTTCTAGACACAAGTTAACTTTAACTAAATCTGCGAACTTTGCAAAATGTATTCTATAAGATTTATGTATCATTATTTTTAAAATTACTATATTACGTTTATGTGTCTCATCTGAAATACAAAATTTTTGACTAATGCGAAAAGGCAGACCTAAAGGTAAGAAAGTTTAAAAACAACTTCCTGGTTTCTTTTATTTTAAAGTTTGTGAAGTAATTTTTTTTTTTCATACGCCAAATTGTTGATCTATTATCTTGAAAATTATTACTCTTTTTCCCGTATATTTTCAAAAATAATTTCTTAAGCATCTATAGGCCTATTACTATGAACGAATAATTTTATTTGAAACCAAAATATCTAGTGTTGCCGTGGTGGCTTAGTTTGTTACTGTCGAGCTAAAACAAGCTGATAGTTTGTGACCATGGCTTCTCTGACGTGTGTTGAAAATTGCGAATAAGCGCCATATCTGAAATACATGGCTAACTTTTTTAACGGGCAGGCCAGTATCGGTGACCATATAGTGGGAAACATTTTTGAACACTAAAGTGGTTGTTCTATGTCATTAAACAGCACCTCTGTCACTCTTTCCTAATATTATGTCATTAAAAATATTTGTGTAGTTATTCGTAATTGATGCTCGGAGTTGTTAAATTGTTTTCACATAACACTATCATAAAAGTTTACAGGTATTTGTTCTGCATCACTGTACCAAACAAACACTTCTTAACATTTAAGAAAATACGAAGCAGAAAAATAAGAAATAACTTTAATTTTTGTAATAGCTAGTTCATTCCGGTTTGTATGCAAGTTGTTCACATATGCACGTTTGTGGATTCTGATGTTATCCCTTCCATTTAGTTTTTTTTAAATGCTAAATAGTGTAAGAATGAGCGAATTAATACAATATTTGCATTCCTAATTTTTTGTCTTGCAGATTCGCTTGAGCAGAGCATAAATAAAACAAACGATGCCAATGTTAATTTTACATGTATACTAACGATACATATTAATACAACTAGAACTTAAGCAACGATTTAAATAGTGTTCAATCAACCATGGACAGTCGTTAATGCTTAACACGTATAATTCTTAATGTCTGTATTCAATTTTGTGTTTAACGGCGGAAATATTATAATCACTTCTTGTTATAACGAAGTATCAAGAATCTTGGACGTCATCGTAGACTCATTTGTGCGGGAACAGAATTTTCAATCCTAGTTACGTTTTCCTCAAACTCCTTACAATGGAACACGATCATTCATTAAAATATACACACATTTGGTAAATTGGAGTTAAAAAAAAGAGGTGCGAAACAGTCTTCACTGTCAGT
This sequence comes from Medauroidea extradentata, assembly GCA_003012365.1. NCBI lineage: Eukaryota > Metazoa > Arthropoda > Insecta > Phasmatodea > Phasmatidae > Medauroidea > Medauroidea extradentata. Next base: position 15,222 of record PNEQ01070233.1, read on the forward strand.
AGATTTTAGAATGTTCTGCCTGCCCCCGTGAATACACAATACATAATGAAGAAACTGGCTATAACGATCCTGTGCAAGTACGTGGACCGCAGTGTATTACATCACGTGTTGATACCATACGAGACCTAAATACCACAATACATAATTTTAAATCGATAGTTATGTTTACAGGTTTGGTAGCAACATCTCATACGTCAATATCTGAAGTTGGTGTTGATGAATGACGCAGAACGATAGAAAAAGGAAATGTTTAAGCAGACGGCGTCCCATTTATCTCTCTAATTGTGGGTGGTGGATGAGGCAGAGTAAGTTACGGACACAATTACAGTCAAGGGCATCATTTATGGGGACGGGGGGGGGGGGGGGCAAATGCCCCACCTGGATTTAGAATTTTAAGTTTATAATTTTTTTTGTATTTTGTCACTTAAATAATGCTAACTTAAGCACATAAAACTAAGGTTTTATTATAAAAGATTCTAATTTATGTATACTTAATAAAAAATGCTACAACGTCACTGTCGCCGAAAAAAAATCTTGTCCACCACCCCCCCCTAGAAAAACCTGAAATGACGTCCCTGATTACAGTGCTGCTTCTGCTGTGGTAAGTATAACTTACTACGTACAGTCAACGAACTGGAACACGTTGTCAAACGTGCGTACTGCCTTGCTCAAGCTATTGTAATGGCTGGTATAATAGTTTAGTCACACTGACAAGACTAACTAGCATTCAGTTGTGTACAATTTCTTCAGTCACCTGCAAAATGAAAATATCTAACAATGTTTAAAACATATATCAGGATTTACCTGTGTGACTCGCATGTAAATGATTTTTCTCTTGTCACTTAAATCCGTAAAGACAATGTCAGTTATTTATGTAATTCCCATTGATTACTATACA
>PNEQ01070235.1:0-15227 GCA_003012365.1 Medauroidea extradentata
AGCCTATAAAAAAATAAAACGTGTTTAAGAATAATCTTTCGTAACACCTGAAATAGTTCAAAATTTGTTTCCTTTTTATTTCTTGCTTATAGTTAAACCTCTTTGGACTATAGCCTGTACACGCGAAATAACTCTCATGGCCTGTCTTGAATAATTTGTAGTTAAGTCTGTGGAGTTGCGGTTTTTTTTTTTTTTTTTTTTTGCCAGCGCACCATAAATAAAACCTCTTTGGACTATAGCCCGTACATACGAAAGTATTATTACGGCCTGCCTTTAAGTATTCACTCGGGTATTGTACAAAGTTTGTGGTGTGGGAGGGGTGGGGTTACGGGTTCGTATCCTGTGCAAGTCTTTGCGATGGGACATGACATGACGACATACGAGCATATTGCGTGAGCTCTTTTCACTGAGCTAAGACAATTTATAGTTCACTGTTATTAAGTACGCTAGCACACATATTTTATCCAGAGTTACTGTTTGTATTACATAATTTCACTTGGACAAAGCCCGGGCCTGGTAGCTATTTTGTAGAGAAATAAAGATGAATTAAAAACAAATATGTTCTGCAATTAAAGTAACCTCAGCGTAGTGGACTGGATAAAGCTGTTTGTATTTGTTGTTATAAAGATATACAGATAATATAGTAACACCATCAATTAATACGTTATTAAAATTGATTTACTCTTTTCTATAGTACACGCGGGCGAAGCCGCAAAGGGACAGCTAGTGTGTAGTAAAGCCTAATCATCGGTCACTTTTCTCACTCATTACAGCCCCCGAAATCATATTTTTAAAATTGGCTTAGCCATAGGAATTGATAAGTTTAATTTAAAAAGGTCTGTAACCTGACTTAAATAAAAAAAATGAAGTATTAACACCTGAAATAGTATTGCAATACATAAGCAGTCACTAAAGCTTGAGAACTTTCGATCAATGAACTTATGAGAATAACTCTAAACAATTCTATTATACCCAAACTAGCAATCCTTGTTTTCTTTGTAAAAAAAACTGAGTCTTGCAGTAAATTTAAGCAGCAAAAGCAAATACAGATGAATAACCTGACAAATGTACCAAATTAAAAGTTGTGACATCTCCACTCGATTCAGGCATTTAGACCTTGAAATATAATGCTAATAATTCAATTACTGTACAAACAACAAGAAAAAATACAATGATACGTATAATTTTAGCTCCGAAACAAACCAAACATACCTCCAAAAACATGGGGTGAGGCTGATAGTTGAGTTAACATAGTAACGCATAATTGTTTCTTTCTATTGGGCAGCAATATTGAAAATAAATCGTACTTATAAATATTACACAAGCCTCTAAGATTATGCATTATATCACATGACGAATTTTGAATATCAGCTAAAATATACAAATATCAGTTCAGTACAAACTTCGAATTGAATTTTGTACTTAGAGAGTGACGAATCACGATAAATGTTGGTGCATGACTCAACGTGCAATATTCTATTTTCAGTGACGTTGGGAACAGCTGCGGCAATCGTAGGAATCACGCAGTCAGGTTGCAACACAGCTGCTATTATTACAATGCTGATGCTGATTAACGGCTTCCAGTCGACCATCATATCTGGTAGCTTACTCAACCACCTGGACTTGGCTATCAACTTTGTGCCGGCCCTCACTGGACTTGGCGGAACTATCACCAGCATCATCGGCATTGTTTCACCTACTATAGCGGCCGCTATCATCAACAATAACGTACGTAATAACGACATGATTTTATTCCTTGCCTCAGTTTTCAACTCAGTGTTGGCGGTAGTGTAGTTATTAGTACTACTGTCAACAACAAAATTATTTAATTTAATGATTGTTAGGAAACTAACCTACCACTTGACTAAATGGATAGAGTTCCTGGCCCTTGGGTCAAGGTTCCCGGGTTTGATTCCCGGACGGGGAGGTCTCCATCCTTGTGGAAGGCAATGACGAATCCCCGTTGGCTCACTATCACCTAATAGTTCAAGTATCCCTTCTACGAACGCAGTCTTCCAAATACGAATGGAAACGGCTTAGTAAATAAAAATATAAAACTAAACCATGTAATGTAATATATTTTTAACTTTATATATGTTACGTATGTATCGATATTACCAATCAAAGCAAGTTAATGATCATGTTCACTTACAATGGTTTACCGTATTGTTGTAGATACATGATAATTTTAAATGTGATTTTTCATTAAAATCCCTGAAGTTGTACATTTTTTTACTGGTAATAATATTCTAGTATTAATATTTATTACTCGTATTAGAGCTCAGTAGAGTTATTAATGATTACGAAAAGCAGTCTTGCGTCAGAAGACGTAATACCACTATCATCCAACCAAAGCAAAATGTATTCATTACTGTGTGTGTTATGTAGTAGCATTCACAGTTTTTAAATAAATTTACATGGTATATTTTCACAATTTTTAAAAATATTTACTCGTGAAATTGTTTATTTTACTATTCCTGTTACTGTATGTTTGTATTGTATTGCAGCAAACACTAACCGCTTGGAGGGAAGTATTCTACATATCTGCTGTGGTGTCTGCCATCCCTTACATCATTTTCTTCTTTTTTGGATCTGTGGAAGAACAGCCGTGGAATAGGGTTCAAATAAAAGAAGCAATAAAAGAAGACAAGGATGAAGAAACGCCTCCTGAAAATGGGCTTGGAAATTGTTCTGTTTTCTGTGTCGACGTAAAATAATCTGGCCTCGAAATAGCCTAAGCGGACAAATAAGACCTCCCATTCCAAAACTACACCAACATTTATAAACACCTAAAACACGGTAAACAGATACTCATGGCCATGTTCCACGACAAAAGAATAGTAGGGATGTTACTATCCTGAAGAAGGTGTCGAACAGGAATTGCATTTATGCCCATACGCTCAGCACATAGTCAAAGTTATGTTGTGAATGTTATATACTAAAAAGTCGTATTCGAACTAAACCTCCCAGAAAAGCTCGTACCAGATTTTGTAGAATTGAATAATTCTGTCCTTTTTGATTACGAGTAAATAAACGTTTGCCATAAATATGAAACAAACGGAGTAATTAGCCATGTCTAAATAACAAATTTTATTTTAGTTAACGTAACATTTTGCTAGCCATCATGATTTCTGTTATTAATTTATTCCAAAATCGCTCCGGGCGAGCAATGGGATGGTTGTTCCTTAATAAAGGTCATGGCCGATTCATCGCCCAGTTTGGCCTGTGGAAATGTGTGTGCACACGTTTCTAGTGACATCGCTGTCGAGGACACGTAAAACCCATTCATTCAATTACTACAGGATACCTACAGACTCGTGTGAAAGTCAGTGTTCTCTTTTATACACAGAGATGTCAAAGTCTGAATTTGTATAAAACAGTCATATATTAGACTTTCAGAAATGAAATAATTCACAGTGAATAACAGTGGTACGGGCTACGTCAAGATGTGTATAAAGACAGCATTAAATATGCTTGTATTTTTAAAAAAATTGCAAAATTTTTACATTTTTAATTTTAAATTCAACATTTTTTTCTTCAGAAATACAAAAGACAATTGATCTCTGGTGCATGAGTTTTACGTATTAGGAAAAATATTTTGTTTCTTTACAAATGTCATAGCAAAGCCAAGCGATAATAATATGATAATGTACATCTGTATGAAATTACATTTTAATTAATAAATATTATGTTAAAAACTATTTATAAATTGTACATAAAACTATTATCTTATCATATTTGAGACAGAACTTTTCTGTTTTTTTTTATAGTTCGTTTTTACTCCTGAGTAACTGAGATTTTGTTTGTTGCCTAGTTTGAAAATTCGCATTTTTTTTAGTTATGAATGAAACATCTCGATGCGAGCATGTTTACAGATGGTACTTATGAAGTAAATTATTACATGAGGCCCGTAGTACACGCCTAGTATCTATTATATTGTTAGCTTATTACCTTGCTAAGCGTCCAGCCATTTTGTGTCGCCACCTTATATTCTCTTGTACCATCCTCATGCCCTATTTATTGTCTTGTTAATTACTAGGATGTTAATAGGTTTGCTGGCTTTTTACGCATATATTGGCAATACAGCTGCTAGAAATGAAGTATTTCTTATCCCGAAAACTGGGATGATGTTGACAAGTGCGTAATGTTAAGCCCTCTTTTTTTTTCACTGTATTATTTACAAAGTTCGCAAGCAAAATTGTAACTTTCGCAAAGACTATGGGAAATGAAAAAGAAAACATGTTTAGTTCCCAGAAACTTTGGGCATGTGAATTTGATGTGGTTATCATGTTTTGTATGTTTTTCTTTATACTGTTAAGTTAAATATTTATGTTATAACAAAATTAACACCTCCTATGTGTACTGTATTTAAAATTACACATAAATATATTACTAAATTATAAACGTTTAGAGTTTGAATTAAAAACCTCGTTTTACAAGCAAAATTATGGAAAACATGCACTGAACAAAGAATAGGTGTAACGGTTTCAGACAGAGTCGCCACATGCTGTTATTATAGGAATCAGCTTAAGACATATTTTTGTTGCAATTATGGCTTAAATCATGATAGAAATTAATATACTTTTAAAATTTTAATGAGAGAAACAAATTTGGTGGTAACAAGCTCAAACGCACCACACATTTCTATTACTCAGTTTGGATACTGTGCAAGAATTCATTTAGAGACAGGTTTTTTAACACGGACTCGTTTACATAATTTGTTTTCTTTCTCTTTAGGCCAGTCCACGTACTTATACGCATCGTTTCATGCTTTAAGACCTCAAAACAGGCTGAATAAACGTGTTTTCTTAACAGCGCTGAAAAAAGTTCGATCGTAATTTCTAGCAGTTCACGTAACCGCATATTTCTACTTAAAAATTTATAACTTTTTTTTAGACGTTTGGTGATGTTCAAAACTCTAAAATGAAGCTAATTTCATCGTTGTTATGTACAATTTTATCCAAAATCGTTTCGAACATATTTATATAACCATTTTTTTGTGTCTGTCTTAATACTTCTTACACTCATATAGTTTTACTGAAAGGTGTATAACCTAAACAAAAACACCAGTTATAATTTTTTCGGTGGTGTTAATTGTGTGTTTGATACATCAAAATTATTGTGACTTGATTGAATGAAATTATTATTTATAATGTTTTCGTCGCTGTCATTGCTACATGTTGAGTATAAAATGTAATGAAATTTATGGTAAGTAGAATTCTTGAGTCATGGGAAATAATAGATTTAAATACACTTTTTACGATACGTGCACGCTTTTTCACCGTATACTTTTGCAAATTTGCACAATAAACAATATTTTATAGTATACTGAAAAGCTATATGTTAAAAGTATTTTGATTCTTTATACAGTCATATATTCTTCTTGTAAGAATTACTATAGTACATAAGTTCTTTATACTAGTAATTAGATTTTCATGAGTATGGCTACATTGCTTGCCTTGGTTTTTAGAAACAAGGAAACATAACGAAAAAAAGCGAAAACTTGACACGTGATGCTAAAAAGTTTATGAAACACATGTGCTTTTCACTGACGACATGATATTGTTTTTTTAGAGTACAGAAAGTTGTTCCAAGAGTTTCTTATCTTGTCTTTCCTAAAATACTATGTTTAGAGATGCAAACCTCCATGGATAAAATTTTCAGATACAGCTCCAGTATACCTACGCTTGCGTTGGGCCGGAGAAAGAATACATCGCATTAAATTGTGTTGATGTCAAGGTTACGCCATGAACTAATAAAAATAATACGCTAAATAATAAATAAAAAGCAAGAAATTCACACAAAACTCTGATACCGAAAATTTTGTCTGATAATCTTTCGTTTAAAGAAAAAAAATATCTTAGAAGTAAACACTCATGAAATACATCTTAATGATTACAATTATGTCGAAAAATTGACACATATTTATATGACTACGATCTCAAATAATGGTTTATAACAATGAACAGAGCACGATTTAAGTCCGTGCTTAGTTATTGTATTCGGAAACTCGTATATTTCCTCCAATATTGTTACTATTAACATTCCAGCGTGACTCTAAGCCGCAGTGTACACGTTTTACGGTTCTCATAATTCAATGCCTGAAGCCGTAATAAACAACATATATTTGTTGGTAAAGCCTATTATGATGGCCTTAAAGAGTACCTCTTAAGAGTGAATAGTCTGCAATTACATGCATATTGTGATCTTCTATTGTTACGATTGTTATGTTGGTGTTGCCCCGTGTATGCCCTCAACCTCGAGCTGTAAGTTCACGTGGCTTAAACGTCACTCCATGTGCGCAGTTTCAGGGGAAAACGTATCCAAGCGGTGTCTATCTACGAATAGCGGTTAAGAATAGTTACTCGCCCAACGATAATTTTTGATTGTATATTTATGTTTCGTTTGTATTCTAGGAAAAGGCAAATGACTAAAGTACTTTTCTTTCGAATACAGTTTAAGCTATTTAATGTTACAGGAAGGAACCTCACATCTTCCAAGCATCAGACTTTAATATTTATTATCATGTTATAAAAATATAAGGTTACTGGACAGAGTAAAACGTTCAAGGTGGGTCGCCAACAACAGGAAGCCTGCAGGACAGGTCATCGTCTTGGGCACAGAGACGATGCGGCACGTAATGATTGCGATATGGTCGACCTTAGTACCAGTGCGTTCTCATGCTTTGATTGTATATAACAAGCCGCAAGCAGTCGTTACCCTTAACATCGCCATCGCCGTGGGTGCCAATAAGTCAACATGAAACATGACATAAAAAGACTGATTCAGCCTTTACGTAAAGCAGAAAGATATCACAGTGGAACACGAGTGTGAGCAATTCCTTGATAAGGATCTACGAAACACGACACTAGCATTTACTACAAATAACGTCCTTGTATGGTTCGAGACAATTTTCGTTAGCAAATAATAATATCAAAACGCTCTAATTACACTATAAAGCATAAATGAATAGTAAAAAATAAGATACACGATTGTTTTTCGATTACGGAGGCATTTTACAAGAAAAATTTTACTATGACTCAATTTCACAAGAAATAATTATGGTTGCATTTTGTATAAATGACTTTGAAAGTTCACATAAATTCAACACTTTTTCATCTTCATTCGCCAAATTTGTGATGTTTTACAAGTGGATACACTGACACCAGAAACTGCATTTACAATGACGAACAGGCAAAGTTAATTACAATGTGGGCATGCCTAAGAATCTTTCTGTGATATTAGAATGATTGTAGCTATGAAGGTATGAGACAAACAGAATAATTTTAATGGAGAAAAACTCATTGTGATCGAATATAGTTGATTCACTAAAAACCCACAAGAAAATATAATAATGAAACCAAATATCATTCGAGAAAATAAATGCCATAATAACTCGTACAATTTCGTGTAGTTGTACCACGATACCATGATAAAGGCACTGCTATTTGTAAAAAGAACTTTCCACCACCTTGTTTCAATATTTTACGTGCGGCTCGGCTTCAAGGTTATTGGCTGCGTGTCTTTGTGAAGAGGCGTCGATCATTTGACTGTGCCAATCAGAATAAGGTTATTGCGACAACACGCTTCTGTGTTTTGCTGGTAGAAAGAACCCTACGACACCAAGAGTTAAAAGCATCCAATCACTGACCATGAAGCAGAGCTGTAGATTTGTACATAACGCCCTGATACAATTCTTTTCACCCAACATCAGTGGCTCTAATCGTGATTAAATTTGATGGTTTCAACAAACGCGGCAATGCTGACCTCGCCAACAAGCAGAGTTTATTCTAACGACTTCAGACATGTATGAAATTCCAGCTTTCCTGAAAAAGACACCAACATCACACAAACAACAACACTGCTTCCTTGGGCCGCGTTTAGCGTAGCGGCTAAAGAGATCGTTTCCCTTTCTGACTCCAATCTGGTTTCGATCCCCGTCGGGGTCGAACAGAATCCATTCTGAGTCCTAGATATACCCACACCACAAGCAAAATACGGGAGGGAGTCCAGGGGTCATCATGGGACATAGTTGGATTTTTAAGGTGCAAAATTGTGCTATTTCAGGAATTTCCAAACCAAATATCCTGATATGCCGTTTCCAATTGTGTTAGTTTTAAGACTAAAGCACACGGCCAGTGGAGACGTAGCGCGGCGAAAACCTAGCCGGCTGCCTGTGTCACAGTATTATGGCCGGTGCTGTGGTGCGCCACGCCAGTTGTGCGCGGTTGTCCAGGAAAACACAGCGGTAGTTCGCTTTTCTCCCGCGGGACGAGTTGTCTTGGCGAGTAGTAAGTAAAACCAATCAATGTTTACCTTTAGAAGCCTTGTGTAACTAGTTGGCAATAAACACTTATTCACATGGCTCATTTTCAGTGTACACTCCATCGTTAAGCACCAAGCACACGTGTGTCGAGTCCTACATAGGAGAGTAATCTGGTAACCTTAAATAGGTATGAACATATGTGTGGTAAATACCAATATCAGTGACTACTATTCACTCTTCTTTACAGCATGCATCACTGTAGCATATTCTGTTCTTATCATACTCATGCTTCAAACGCGCAAAAAAACCGTCTCGAGTCTCCGTTGATGGAAATTGCACACAGATCCTACTTACCTATATGCTTAGTGCCTACTGTTCTAAGGTATTGTAATTTAGCTATTTCTATATGACAATTGTTTATACATCTCACTGTAACTGATCCTCTTTGATACCCACTACGAGGTCTTCGGAGTTGTGCGTGTTGCCTGTCTGTCAGGTTTTCAATACACTGCAGTATTTGTTTGTAAATTAAAACTTTGATATGATTGAGTCTAAAACGGCGAGGGTTATCGTGTTTCCACTAAATCTTCGTTTTAGTTAACTGGAACATTTCGATTCATATTCGCCCGATATCTGGGTATGAATGCAGATTTACTGCTCTGTACTTATGTGCTAGGCACTGTTACCACTACGCCAATTTCAAGTTTATTTTGAACGCAAACTGTGCATCCTGCACACGTCCATCAAGGGGCCGAATTTTTTACGCATGACATCCTGCTAAATACTGTAAATAATTTTTTAATTTCTCAATATTTATGCAGTACAAAATATGCGTGCAATTCTAAGGTGGCAACTCCCGTTATTTTCATTAAAACGGAAGTTTTTCGCGAGCAATTTCTGAGTGTTTCCTAAAGAGCTCGGTAACATTAAACCATGTTCTGAGTGTTTTTTATTTTTTTTTATTTTGTGTGTCTTACTTCTCGATAGCTTGAGAAAATACAGTTTTAGAAATAAATTTTCATGGCATATTGCACTATTTAACAGTTTCAGTAGGTACTAGGAGTAATTGTGTTTTCTGATTATTTTTTCATGAATATATTCATGCCGAAGTTTTTCGGCGGAATTTAAATAAACCATATGTATATTGTTTCAACACAAAACCGTATCACCAAAATTGTGTTTGCCTAATATTTTGTCGTCTTTTATGAAGCTTCAGAAGAAATGTGAGAAAAAACTTTTTTTTATATTTTACTGGACATTTATTCGGTTTTAATTTATTGAGCAGTTTTGGGAAGTTCAATAGTCCCTCTGCATCCACCTCTGCCCCTCGCCATCACTGTAAACCTACTAATTAAATGCTAACAGTAATCTCTTCGCTCACTCAGCTTATTATAATTTTTCCAATGCTAAAGTTTTTGAGCCAAAATTGCAGGGTCAATGCACTGTCGTATTGTAAGCTACATCATGTCACTTCTCAGGCCAACGTGGCAGTGGTGTATATTTGTCCGTTCGAGCATAGTGACCCTTTTCATTAAGTTGAAAAAAAATCCTCACTGTAGTTGAAAATTTAGGTAGATTTAAACAATTTCTATTTCAGCATTCATCAAATAAAATCACCAAAAAATTACGTTAAAACATAAATAAGAAATAATAGAGTAATCATTTTACAGGATTTATGTTACAAAGCAAAGAACCAGAATAACATATTTGTTGCCAAAACAATTTTTCGGTAAATTTGAATGTCCAATGACAATAGAACAAATAGATGTGGCCGCCTGACCACCGACACCCCTGTAGCAGCAGTGGCTTAGTTGCATAACCGCACAGGCTTTGGCGAACGCCACACCAATCTACCCGCAGATACGTCGGTCATTGTTTTTTAGGAAACAGTTGGTCGGAGGGTGTTTTAGCAAGGTGACCTTTTTTTTTATTTAACGCATGTTCCTTCATAAACAGGCATCAAACCACGAGACAATGTTGCGGGTACGAAATGCCATAGAACGCAATCTCGCATACCCCATTTTCCTACAAGGAGGGTTGATTCGTACCAATGTCATGTCGTCACAAAACAGGTCTTGTATTCTCCAACACGTATTCTTATGCTTTTGGCGATACCTCCAGTAGTGTTCGACGGGTTCATTTCAATATATGCTGCACATCCATTTTCATGTGGTCGTAACGCCCTTAATATTTTTTTCCGGCCAAACTGTTAAATGTAAACCCTACCTACATTGCATAAGGAATCGCCCACAACGTTTGTCGGTCGAATTCAAACTCATCCTGTATATTCTGAGAGGCTTGCGTAATATGTGCTACGAAATAACTTTGAACATAGTACACACGATATAGTTATTTTCTTTCCTAGTCGTATACAGTCTCGCTTCAAATTATTACGTTACCCATAAACATAGCATATCGGTTTCTTAGTGGTTACATTACATACACGCACAACGTGTCCTACTTTACCACAGTTATAACATAAATTCCAAAACCCCTACCACCATTTCCTCGGGCATGACACCCCATTATACCACTATCTCGACGCCTGGGCATTTCCGGCAGCCGAACCTCGCGCCCTTCAGGCGCATCCTTTTCCTCCGTACCCCGTGTCGTTGCCGTACGTTTGCCGCGCATCTCGACTTCGTACAATTCGGCGACATAAATCCGATTATCCGTTTCCACCGTCCAAGCTCTAAGCTCCTCCAAACCTTTCGACATTGCATGCCATACACTAAGACCTTTAACAGAAGGCGATAAAATGTTTACGATTTCTTTTTCAGAAAATTCCATGCCCAGTGCGACCACACAATCCGTCACATTCTGCACATATTGCAACATCCATTCCCCTGGCCTTTGAAAATGTTCCACGTGATTTCTAATCAAATCTATTTTATCACGTCTCGGGCAAAGTTCATTCCACAAATTAGATATCACCTGGCTCTACTCTTCCTATTCATTGACTTCACACAAAATAATTTTAAAACGCTTGTAAAAAAAAGTACACAGTAAATATTTTCGACATTACAACGCGGTCTACTTATATACAAAATTATAATAAATTATCCTCATTAGTACTGTTCAATATTTTTACCGCGTCCAAGGAAGAGTGTGCTAATTTTAATTGAAAACCTGACGTCAAATTCGGAGCCCAATCTGACCTTTATCTCCATCGGCGAAAGAATCAGACGCAAATGGTGCTTTAACTACCGCTGCCATCTTACGTCTGAGTTCGTCTATACCTTCACTCTCCTCCACCTCGACACCTGTCGCGGCCAGATTTATTCTGAGAGCTGCCTTATCGACTCGGTAGATTCACGAATTCAATGTTGGCCTGCCACACAATACAGCCTAAACAGCAGAGTGGTGCAGATTTGAGGCGACTTTCTCTACGCCCCGTCGGGCAGGCAGCCTAAAACTTTGGCAACAGTTACCGTAATTTTCATAGCCTGCCCTTAATATGCACTTTTCCACAAGGCATAGATTTAAGATAATTCTACGTTTTAGGAACATGTACTGCTCGCCGACGTTCTATGACCATTAAATAACAGACACACATAACCTAAGTTTATCAACTCGTAAAGTTACTGTGCGGCTACAAAGTTACTCCATTTAGTTTGGATCATTTCACAACACAAATAACCTTAAATATGAAAGTTAAAGCCGCCATAGGAAAACGCATTCTGGGCATAAGAATTACTGATCGGTACACAAGTTATTTTAACATGACTGGGTTCTAGTTTCTTGGACATTCACTATTGCGATATGTATAACTGTTAAAGAAAACTAAAGATACTGGAAAAGCATAAATAAGCAGAGTATGCTTTAGTCAAAAGAATACATACACAAAATCAAATTCCATAAATGGAATCGAGTCAAATAAAAACAAGGACAAACAGAAAAGAAAATAAAAAAACATTAAATTATAATTCAATAGAAACCCCCAAGACACCCCCAAAGCAGACAACCGAGGATTGAGCTCTGCTTTGGCATAGGGACAAACAGAAACATATATGACCAACAAAATAAAAATAAACATGCGATACACCAATGAGGCGAAACAAAACCAGTATTATATCAGTCTTTTTACAAAAACAGACCTCAAACCTGGGTTGTCTCCCTTGGTGGGGTCTTGGGTATTTATTTTAATTTTTTATCTTTTTTATTTGTTTTCTTATCTGTTAGTCATTGTTTATATTTTACCCGATTTCATTTATGTAATTTTATGTTGTGTATTTATCGTATTTACTAAAGTACACTCTGCTTATTAATTTGTTTCCATTATCTTTAGTTTTCTTTAGAATTCATCTATAACGCAATGGAGTATCGGCTATACTCTACTACTTACACAGTTTCACTGACCCCATCATCGTCGCCAGAATTGTTATAAATTAAATACGATTTATGCTTATATGACTTGTTTATTTCGCTTCCTTTTAATATTTTTTATTTTATTTCATTTCTTTATTCTTTATCAGTTTGTTGCGAGCCGCGACTGTCTGGGTGGGCGGTGTAGTAAGATACTGTGGTGGCGGAGCTAGAACACCCCCCTTCCCATCCCACTCCTTGGCGCCGTGGCTGTCGGGTAGAGCGGCGAAATACAATACAGTGGCGGCAGCGTTAAAAGACCTCCTCGGGTGCTGCATGGATTGTATTACTCCACGATAACAACCTGCACGCCGCTGTAATCAGAGAGCAGTGTAAGCCGATATAGCAGCGGCAATAACAAAGAGGTTCGGCGTACATTGTGTCGCCCATGTGCGGTGGCGACCACCTGCGCCCAATATCGGGTAACCGAGGGAGATATCGTGATATGGAGTGTTCCTGTTCCTTCTTTATCTCTCGGGGCGGTGCTTGACATTGAAGTTACGCCTTTCCAGGAGGTTGGAGATGAGAGACTTGCCGAGATAATTCGAAATGTTGTAGTAGGTATATAAGGGGGAGCTGCGGCAGTGGAGAGAGAGTTTTGGCTGGCAGGTGCCTGGTGCGAGCTCAAGTGATAGTGACAAAAAGTATTGGGTTGCGACGAGTGTTCGAGGGTGTCCAGCGAGTGGGACCGCAGCAAGTAGTAGGAAGAAGGTGTTTCTAGGACACAAAAGATTCCTCGGTATTCTTTCATTGGGTCCACCATTGTGAGTGACTAGTAACCTTTCCATATACAGAGAACTTATATAGACGTATTTTTTTTCTTTATGTAAATAGTAGTTGTTTTGTTCGACATTTATTGTTATAAATCATTATAGATATAGTTTTTTGTATAGATAGTTGTAAATGAACTAGGTTAGCTTTATTTATTTTCCTTCTTTTATCAAAGACCTCCATCCCCAAATGTACCTAGTCCCAATTTGTAACAAGTTGTTTACTTTTCCTGTCTCTAATAACCAAGGCATGTTATCTCTATAGGGCTTTCGCTGACCGTCCATTTAATTTCATGACCAATCACAGGCGCTAGTGCTTTGTTATGCTTCCGCGCAGGCGCAGTGGCCCTGGTTTGAAAATTGTAATGGCGTCCGTCTGTGACACACATACATATTAAAAATGACGAAGTGTTGAGCATTGTTGACAAGATAAATCGGCTTCAAAGCACAGGTTTCCTATGGTTTACGATAATTATAGATTTGAGGTTTGGAAGAAATCCATAGCCTCGCCCAGATTTACTCATATGATATCTACAGAAAATAATTGAAGATTCGCAGTTTGCATTTCAGGTCAAACTGTTTAAGCCCTGGTACAAAGCAGCTCAATGCAGACTCCCAAGATTGTACATACCAGGTAAGAATTTGTTACATGAATAGTTTCCCTTTTGTTCGCTTTTTATTATATTTCTCTGTTAGCAGTGGCGGTGCGTAAGGCCGTGCTCTCGTGCTGTAGCACTGAGTAAAATTAAAATTTTATAAAGTTATTGTGTACTTGGTAATTTTATTAAATTTCGGGTAATGCGCCGCGATTATACTTGTAACCTTTCTTAGTAAGAGATCGACTGCTTTGCGCTAAGTTTCACAGGCGAACGGAGTTTTCTCAAGTAATTTCGTTCGTGTAAGCCGCCCTTTACTATGGTGTAAACCTGGCTCAGTGCTCCCACGGACTAGCGCACGGCTGTCACTCCTCTTTCCTACACTTATGTCTAGGTACTTACAGGATGAAGCCAGCTTCGGACGTTTCCGTAACTTTGATTCGGGTATGTTCGGTATCGCGACCTCTCCTTGCCCCCCAACGTACCAACAGCTGTCCGGTACTCACCCCACCTCCTCCATCATTGTGTCACAGCACTGGACAGCTGTCAAGTCTCGCCACGTGTTCTTGTTAAACACAAGTAACAATACAGCAAAATATAAAGTAAAACTGTTGGAAAAAGTTTGAGATATTTTAAACGAATTATTTACTACAAACCATAACCATTTTAACATATTATCAGCCGAACATAGTAAAAAAAAAAGTGCAAATGTTGAACAAATTTCAGAATTTTAAACACGTTTTAATAAACTCGCTTTCTTGCCTGTTTGTCTATTCGGTAACAATAAACAGTGAATTAATTTAGGGTTTTATTAACTCGCTGTCTGGTCTCGCTGTTCGGTACAAATTTTGTAATCGATTTTGAACTGTTTCCGGATGAACTAGAGTACTGAAACAATAGACGTAGCTCAGAACTGGATGATATTGCAATGTAAAAGGGGGAAATTGTAATAAAAATAATACATATGACTGCAAAATTTCGCACACACGAGACTTAAACGCAGGAAATAATTTTAAATAAATATATTTTTTAATATACCATGATTTTAAATACCGACTCTAAAGTACAAAATAATTCATCCTATAAACATATTTAAAACATTAACGTAAAAAAATGTGGCGTGCTTGTAATAGATAACTGATGTATGAATATTTCTCCAAAGTTCATAATTAACAATTTTATTGTTAACTGTTGTGTGAATTTTCTCAACGACAGCTACTCTTTAAATTC
>PNEQ01070236.1:0-15227 GCA_003012365.1 Medauroidea extradentata
ACATACATACACTCAACAACTCTAGTAGGAACTGCCACAGCTGGATCTGCCCCGAGCCTATAACAATACATACATACATACATACACTCAACAACTATAGTAGGAACTGCCACAGCTGGATGTGCCCCGAGCCTGCAACAATAAATACATACACTCAACAACTCTAGTAGGAACTGCCACAGCTGGATCTGCCCCGAGCCTATAACAATTCATACATACTTACACTCAACAACTCTAGTAGGAACTGCCACAGCTGGATCTGCCCCGAGCCTATAACAATACAGGTATACATACACTCAACAACTCTAGTAGGAACTGCCACAGTCTTGATCCGCCCTGAGCCTGCAACAATGCATACTGTTACATGCTGTGCTTCCGAGAGCTGGGTGGCAGGAAGCGGTGTCGCAACACCTTATGGACTAGCCCCTGATTTACAAGCCGGGCGGCTACGTGATGGGAATCTCTCCGAAACTACGTCATAGACCTGTTCTAACTGCGCTTTTACCTATGGGAATGGCCCACGAGAATCAAGTCACGTCCAAAACATGATGTAATGTCTATTTTTAGACCCCTGTAATGCGATGAATACCCGACAGTTTCACAGAGCATATAAGGGCCGAATCAACAGATGTGGAGAGAGTTCGCTATTGGTAGTGCTAGAGGAAGGTGCTACGCCTGTGGAGATAGACGCGTGAAGACATCTTGGTGACGTCAAAGTCTACTGTGAGGCGGCAGGCGGCTACCTGCGGAGCAGTGTTGGCGATACAAGACGACCGCTGCGTCGGGTTGACGAGCGAAGAAGGAGGTACGCGACAGGAGTCGAACCGAAGACCTCAAGAATGAAGACAGCGGTGCTCTCGGGGTGCTGCGCAGCACACGGCGATTCATCACCACTGCGTTGTACACTGTCACTATTTGAGAGACTGTTGATTGGATATATGATGGAACTTTTATTGTTATTTGTAGTATTTAATTGACGGTAGAAAATTTTGTTGTGCTTTAATTGTCAAAGTTAATTAACGTTTCTGTGGCACATCAGGTATTGTGTGCATAATTAAGGGTGTTGTAACACTTACAGTTGATTGCTGATTTTTGTATTTTTGTAAGCTTTGTGAGCTAGTAAATCAATAATCTAATTCAACTATTTTATTTCTAACTATAAGACCTCTATCCCAAAGAGCTCAGAGAATTGCCCACATTTAAGATTTTGCTAAACTTGTAACAATACATACACTCAATAACTCTAGTAGGAACTGCCAGAGCTGGATCTGCCCTGAGCCTGAAACAAATACATACATACATTCAACAACAACAGTAGGAACTGCCACAGCTGGATCTGCCCCGAACCTGCAATAATACATAAAAACATACGTACATACACTCAACAACTGTAGCAGGAACTGCCACAGCTGGATCTGCTCCGATCCTGCTACAATAAATAAATACATAGATACATACACACATGCATACGCACACATGCATACACATACATACGCACACATACGTACGCACATACATACACACATACATACATACGACGCACACACATACATACGCACATACACACACACGCCTACACAAACACAACTGTTTATATTTCAAACATTAAATAGGTATCACGTATACTTCAGCGAATACATGATAACAGATCTCACGTAACTTAAAAGAGTTCTACCTGCAGATAACAGACGTTTAGTTTCGTAGTAACAATTTCTGATTGACGCAGTCTAATGACGAATCTCTCTGCACAAAGACATGCGGCTTGTAAGTAAAGGACTACTGCACACATACAAGTCATTGCAATGTAGCATGAGTAAGAATGGTTTTAGGAAAACAGGTATCTCTAAACCAGTGCCACGTTGAAACCCAATATTTGTTTTATACTTTTAATGCATATGAGTAGTAAACACGTGGTGGTTACAGAAGAACAGGGATGTTACGACCTGCCAGTTATTCTCCTACATATATCACAGAATACTGGTTCCTATATCAAACAACTTGGTGTTTCACAGGAGGTAAGCTCGACATGATTGTCAAGTCACAAGCAATCGGTATGTATAAACGCAGTATTCCATGTGCAGGAACGTATTAATATTTTTCAGATAACTTTTCAGCAAGTGATATGTGTGAGTTGTGCGAGACGCTTGCTATTAATTGTCTACCAAACGTATTATCAACAGCCAGGGGCGGATCTAAAGGGGAAGGGGGCCGCAGTTTAGGGCTGAAGGGCCTCCCCCCCCCCCTCGAAATCGTGTTGAATAGGGCGCGGTTCACCTCTGTTTTCAACGTTCTTATTTATTTTTCTATTTGTACCAAATATTTATTTTATTATTTTAATCGTAAATTGTGACTAAATCTTTCTCTTAGAAAATTTTTGTATCTCTCACAGATTTTGCGTAATGAGTCAAAAACGTCAAAAATTCCACTTTACAGTTTTATGTACGCTACTAAAACCAGCTGACATACCAAACCAAAAAAATTCACAGTGTATAACAATATTGTAGGCTATGATTTGACACATAAAAAAACTAAATTGAATACATTTTTGTATTTTTAAAAATGTTGAAAATTTTAAATTTTCGTTTGAAAACCAAGCATTTTTATTAAATACAAAATAACATATTTTTCGTTTTTATATATGACAAACCATGGCCTACAACATTGTTATACACTGTGAATTTTATTGGTTTGGTATGTCAGTTGGTTTCAGTAGCGTACATAAAACTGTAAAGTGGAAATTTTGACGTTGACACTCATTACGCAAAAACTACGAGGGATACAAAAATTTCGTAAGAGGAAGATTTAGTCACAATTTACGTTTAAAATAAGAAAATAAAAATCCGGTACAAATAAAAAAAAAGACGTTGAAAACTGAAGTGAACCGCGCCCTTAAGGGTGCCGCCTAGCCGCGCGTGAGAGGCTCAAAAGCGACGCAGCAGTAAGGTCGACCTTGAAGCGCGCATCAAATGCCGCGTCGCCTAAACGAGCCAAGCGCTGAACTAGCGTGCAAGCTTCCCGCCGAACTGTTTTTACTATGGAACAGTAAGCGGTGACCATATTATATTATTGGTGGAAAGTCGGCAACTAAGTTCAGTGCAGGTCGCAACCTGAGTTTCACATATATTCCGGTTAGTACATTTTGAAGTATGGAAGTCTGAAAAGGGCGTTTTTAGCCATGTTGGAGGACTTAGAAACAGTGTTTGTAATGAGCGTGGCGTCTTAACAATGAGGTTCCGACCTTGCCTGAAGTTTAATTTCTTTCCGTACTTTGGCACAATGGGCGCACGTGAAATATTTTCGTAGAAAAAAAACCTGTTTACGAACACACTGCAACGCATTTGAAGCGTGGGGTAGGCGGCGTCTTAAGGTTGTTCAAGTGGGGAAAAAACATAATTTTATATTTGTATGAAATAGTGTTAGTTTTGTACACATTACTCGAGAGTACACATACTTCTAACGAAAAAAAAAATACCTCATCTAGTTTTCCCATAAAGGCACTTCAAAGTCAAAATTTGCATATTTTTACTTCATACAAAACTTGAAAACCAGTTAACATAATAAAATGGAAAAAAAAAATCACATCAAAACTACGCGTTACTGTCTATGGCTTGTAGCATATAAAACCCGCTGCAAAAAATGTTTATGTTAAATAAAAAATTTCAAAATTTTAATTTTTTTGGGCACTTTTAGAAATTTGTTTTAAACACAATAAATATTTTATAATGGGTTTGCATATGCTTCAAGCCGTAGACTGTGACGTGTGGTTTTGATGAGATTTTTTCCATTTCATTATATTTACAGGTTTTCAAGTTTTGTATGAAGTAATGAAATGGAAATTTTGACTTTGAAGTGACATTACAGGAAAACTAGATGAACTAATTTTTTTTCGTTAGAGGTTAATGTACTCTTAAATAATATATACAAAACTAACACTATTTAATACAAATATAAAATTGTGAATTTTTTCCCACTCGAATGCCCTTAAGTAACCAAAGCATGTCTTAGTCGCCTCAAGAAACCTGAGTTTTGTTCTATGACGATCCAAATACAGGTAATGTGTCCTACTTGTATTTGTCGTTTTTAATGTTCTGTAACAGTAAATAACCACACCTTTGATATGGCTGAAATTATTACAAACCATAAAATAACATAAGGCCTCCCCCTCCTCAAAAAAAAAATTAATCCACCGTCAACCGCAAGTTTATTTCATTTTCTAAGCCGAATACACCTGTTTGCCAAGTTATATTTAACTGCCCAACTTAAAAAAAAAAAAAAAAACGCGATTACGACACATCTGAGAATATAATACAAAAAAGACAGCAGCAGTTAAGCGAAAGAGGAAAACATATCTGCAGAGTATGATAGAATTTATTAACCACAATCAATGAAGAGTGAGGTACGTTACATAAACACAGTATGAATAAAAAAGCAGTAAGAGAATATAGGCGACGTAGTGTTGGCAGGCCTGCAGCGCAGTGTTTTTTACTCGGCCACACAGTCACACAAACACACTGGTCGCTCTGCCGGAGATCCGCGCAGATATGCAGAGTCGCCGACCGTTACATGGGTCATTTGCATTTCTGAATGCAGCCGGCCGCTAGGGGCAGGAGGGAGGGGGGAGGGGGGAGGGGAGGCGCGCGGAAACAGGTGCGCCAACCCTTGCTGCCAACACCGCCACAACGCGGAAGTCAGTCGGGTTCGCGCCCTCGCACACGCCCCTGCAACTCTACCCGAACGAACTTTCGCGAAATGAGTCGCAACTCCTATCCTGGATTTATGAAACATTTGTTGCAATTACTTTTGTTGTCGGTGTATTTCTGTACGTTTCACCTCGATAGGGTGCAGAATGTAAACGGTGGACAAACAAATAATGATTTTGGTAGAATTTATTCATTGAATTCACTTTTTGGATTGTATAAATTAAAAAATACTGACTTTAAAATAAAAAAAATCCAATTTTCTGCACATTAGAAAAAAATCTTAATATATCAAATGAAGTGTCCTGACACACTCACTCTCTCATCAACGCACAGCCCAAACCGTTGGACCTATAACAATGAAATTTTGAGGGGGTGAAAAGGGGTGAAATGTGTTTTCAAAGAATCCCTGATATCTCACTAACCGGGAAAGCTATCATAATTTTTTAAACTTCAAAATATTGCCCAAAGAAATGCATATTTGCGAATTTTTCGAATTTGCGAAATTCGAAAATTCAGGGGGTTAAAAGCCGTAATTTTTATTTTCACTAATCCGTGATTTCTCCTAAACCATTTCAGATAGTGAGGTGATTTTTTCTTTAAAATGATGCTTATGTAAATATCTAAAAAGTATTTTTAAAATTTTAAAAATTCTTCCTTGAAAGCTCTTAAAAAAAACGTGTTTTTATTTAATAGGCCCTACCACTTTTCTCATAAACCAGTGGAAATACTGAAATGGTTTTTGCTTTTAAAATAAATCTTACGTAAATATAAAAAAAGAATTTTCAGTATTTTTTCGAAATTCGTCCTTAAAAGATGTCTAAAAAATATAAATAAAATGTGTTTTCTGATAACCATCTGTTCCGCTCATACCAGTTGACATATCAAGATGATTTTTTGATAAGAATGAAGCTTATGAAAATATCTACAAATCAAATTCAGGATTTTATGAAATTTGAAAACGAAGGATGTAAAAAGCAGTAAAATATTAGTCTCCCGAAAAAAAGAGAATGATCATGGAGAAATAATTCAACAGTTGTTTCTTTTTGCCAACCTACTCATAAATAAAACATCTTTGGACTGTAGTCTGTACAACGAAAGAATTATCACGGCATGCCTTTAAGCATTCACTCAGGTATCGTTTAAAGTTTGTGGTGTGGGAGGGGTGGGGTTACGACTTCGTATCCCGTGCAAGACTTTGCGATGGGAATTACTATGACATCATATGAGCATATTGCGCGCGCTCTTTACACTGAGCTAAGACAATTTATAGTTCACTGTTATTTAGTACGCTAGCTGTTAAATGCCTTCATCACATATTTTATCCAGAGTTGCTGTTTACATTACATAATTTCACGCGGGCAAAGCCGCAGCCGGGCAACTATTTTATAGAGAAATAAATATGAATTAAAAACAAATATGTTCTGCAATTAAAGTACGTTCAACGATGTGGACTGGACAAAGCTGTTTGTATTTGTTGTTTTCAAGATGTACAGAGAATATAGTAACACCATCAACTAATACGTAATTAAAAGTTAGATACTCTTTTCTATCGTACACGCGGGCGAAGCCGCAAAGGGACAGCTCGTTAAAAATAATTCGTTACGGTTATTAAATACATATGTTTGCGTGGCCAGTAACGCTCGTCTTCAGTATGAATTATTTCATTTACTTAGATACATTTTTTAAGCGAATATTCGTCTAATAGTCACCAACTTAAATTTTTTAATTTGTGTCATAACTTTCCTTTTGGGTACATTTGTGGAACTATAACCTAACTACGGAATAGAACACATACTGATACAGTTTTAGACAGCATGAATGTATTTTTGTCGTTACTGCGGTCACAGATAGAATTACAGTTAAAGAAAGTAATAAGAATGTTCTATCTGCTATTCGATTTGTAACAACAGTAACGACAACAAGGTATTTATGTTGTCTACAATTATATCAGTATGTATTCTATTCTGTAGTTAGGTTATAGTTGCTCAAATGTACCCAGAAGATTAGTTATGACACAAAACACACAGATTCAAGATGGTGACTATCGCTGACTCTTAAGGCGACCGCCTGGCTGGCTCGAACTGCGTGCAGCGTGTTCAGACACCAGTAATACTGCGTCCGCAGTGCTTATCTATGGGAAGAAAACACACGTCACACTACTTGTCAATATGACTTTCCAGACACCACGCACATTCCAAGTACTACTTTAAAGCACTCGAACTTGGCTAAAAACTACTTGTTTACGCGGTTATTTCTCAAGATATATGAAACGGATTTGTTCTACATTGAGGTCTACAAGTACATTGTACTTTGCTACAATGACGCGTTCAATAAACTGATAGGGTCGCCGCTGAAAGTCCCAGGAAAAACCGTTAGGGCGGGAACACTGCGCACACGTTTACAACTCTGGCCGTAGAGGTGACATCATAGACACGCGCCGGCCGACGTCGCTTGTAGCACTTCTATGAGTTTCGCCTCACACACAAACATACCCTTCGCCAGGCGGCAGCCTTAACAGTAAACACACTTCAAGCTGTGCTGCTGTGTATTTTAATGCAACTTGCTTATTACAAATATGTATAGAAGGCCTCTTCGTTGAAAGCGCAGCTAACGGTGCATTTAGACTGCTGTATACAGGATGTTGCTGAACAACACCGACAAACTCCGGCAAGGGACTCCTTATGAAAATAAAGTAGAAATAATATTTTGCATTTTTCTCCTAAACTTAATATTAAGGGAGTAATGAGTCTTTGAATATCAAAATTTATAACAGTATTTCCCCAAAGTATAGAAAAACATACGAAATTAAAAAAAAACTATATTTTCAGCATTGCTTAATGTTGTTGGTACCATCAAACCAACAGAAAATACAACTTGATACCTTCCACCCATTTAGAAATAATAGGGGTGGCTACCCTCTAATTGCATACAACTTTTTATCGTCCGGATTTTCGAACATTTGAAGATGGTTTATTGAGACATGAGACCTGTGTAACAAAAAAGGTCCTCTTGCTGCAAATTTTTAGAACATACCGTTTATGTTCAAAACACTCTAGAATAATTCGCGCAGGCATACAGAGCCTAGATCACAGCCTACAACATAGGCAATCCTGCAAACATCCGTGTAATGTGTTCAGCGTACAGACTATGGTGGACATTCACAGTAAACAACAAGTAGAATACTGTTAAAGTAGCAGATCAGTTTGTTGCTAGTATTCTACGTACATATCGTAGCTGTTGTGAACGAAAATGCTAGGTCCCAGGCAGCTGAAACATATGTAAATGGTATTGTGTTCGTCATACTGATAATAAATCAAACACGAATAACTTCATGAGGTAATACTTGAACAATATAAATAACAGTACAATGTCGGTATCAATGTTGTTTCTCCAAAGAATTCCATCTCCCAATAGTCAGGATTTTAAAATATTATTGAGTTGCATAAATGTTTAGGATCCCCCACACGATGCAGCAAAAACCCGGGAATGTTACACATTTGTAAACGTTGTAGGTCATGATATTATTTTAATTTGTAACACGGGTGTGATTGCAAACACAGAAACAGTTCAGAGAGCTAAGTATTGTGGAAATAAATAGTTTACGTCAAACTCCATAAAGCAGTAGCATGCATGCGTAACAGACAGAGAGAGAGTCGAGCCGTGTAGACTACTTGCAATACACGTGCAGAAGTAGTTGTGCGGGTAGCGATCGTGGGCGAGAGGCATTCTAAAACAACGTATTACGTCATAGCAATACATACCACTGTACTGTGCACGAGTATTGAAATTAAACAAACAAAGACACTTAACAGACACTAAAAAAATCATAAAAGCGTTTTCATGACTTCAGAATCAGTAACAAGCAAAAATGATTTCTTGTAGGAATGCTGGCAGAAAGAATGCAGAGATTCAGACGACTCTTAACAATTAAGATTTTGAGAGCCAAAGAGGGGTGACATGGAGTGAACATGGAGTTGCACTGGGAATGTAGGATAAGGAAAATGGGAGATCCAAGATAAAAGCCACCGGCCAACGTCATCGTACCGGCACGATTCCCACATGAGAACATTGGCGTGACACCCGGCGGTAATCAAAACCGTATCGCCTTGTAGGGAGACAAGCATCGTGACCGCTAGACCACTGAGGAGGTTGTAGCTGCCATACTTTAGAAACAACATTGATACCAACACTGTACTATTATTTTTCTTTTTCAAGTATTACCTCATGAAGTTATTCGTGTTTGGTTTATTATCAGCATGACGTACACAATACCATTTACACATGTTTCAGCTGCCTGGGACCTAGCATTTTCGTTCACAACAGCTACGATATGTACGCAGAATACTAGGAACAAACTGATCTGCTACTTTAACAATATTGTACTTGTTGTTTACAGTGAATGTCCACCATAGTCTGTACGCTGAACACATCACACGGATGTTCGCAGGATTGCCTATGATGTAGGCGCTGTATGTCTGCGCGAATATTCAAGTGTGTTTTGAGCATAAATGGTATGCCCTAGACAGGACCTTTTTTGTTGCAGAGGTCTCAATTATCAATAAACCATCTTCAAATGTTTGAAAATCCTGACGGTAAAATAGTTGTATGCAATTAGAGGGTAGCCATCCGTATTATTTTCATAAGGGTGGAAGTCGGTGTTGTTCAATTACATCCTGTATAGAAAACTGCTATTCTGATTTCTACAACCAATGTTGTAGCTCCACAGTTTAGAGTGCCGGGCCAGAGTTCTTCGTATTTCAGATTCTTTGGTTCGACCATCCCTTCAGTTAAAGCGGAGTCCTGCCCCGGGGAAAATTCGGATTCCAAGCTGCATAGAATGAAGCTATGTTAGTAGTTTTACTGGCAGAGATATTGCTTACATAGACATAGATGGAGGTATGACTAACAAAGATAGGCGTACTTCATGGAAATAATTACAACCTAAGAGGCCAGTAAAATATGTAATAGGAAGTTGTAACCCGATGTTATATATTGTCCAACCGCGTAAGTTCAGTGAAAGGCATGCATCGTACCAGCTTTACACATTCGTTCCGTAACACAGCAATGTTAACAGCTATAGAGTCAGAGAAGAACACTGTAAGTTATGGGGGAATAGATAAAAACTTAATGCGCGCACATCGACATTCATTTGTTAGGAACATTACTTTCATATACAAGTATATAACAAGTATATAAGCTTCCACTCTGGCTTAAGAGTGATTCTAACACTACATCACTGCCTTCGACACAGACAGAGAAGAATTCGTGTGACTTGACGTCATACATGTTATAACATCACCGCTCAGAGTTGCACAGAACAAAATACTGCCACGACAACACTGTGCGTCAGTTCATTACTCCGCGTGTATGTAGCGGATAAATAAACGCCAACGACATCAGATTTATTCTACGCGTGTATGAAAGTCAACATGGAAAACATAAAACAACAATCCTAGGTAACGATCTCAACCAATTTGTGAGCAAATATTTACCTACAATGATGCAATTGTTAAGTGAGATATTTTGCACCTCAATTAAATGAACGAGGTTTCTACGTCAGACATTTATCTTCTTCAAATTAAAAAATACGTTACTCCAGAAAAACGTTAGCCTAGTAAGTTGTTAAAGACGATTGTCTACGGTTAAGGTTGTTTTTTATATTGGCTTCGAGAAACCTACATTGGTGTATTTATATGATGTCAGCATTGTTGGTGAGTGCCGTACCGAAGATACTCATATTATAGAGCACGTCCAGCGATATGGAGAGTGAAGTGCTGAGGACTAGCAATACCAGCTAGCAAGCAAGGGTTGCCAATATACCAGACTAGAGCCTGGTGACAAGTGCTGCCTTACAAAGTGGCCAGCGTGTGCGTGTGTGCGGCGTGATTTACCTCCCCTCCCCTGCCCTGACTGGGCCCAACTACCCTGGGGCAGCGTGTGCCAGGGTTAATTACACGTAGGTCACGTGTCCACCGTCATGGCCTGGCGAGCACACATTACTCTCCCTTACACTGACACTACAGCTGCATAACTCACAGGCGTTACTACATCAATAACCTTTACCTTCAGGGACGGCCAACCCTATGCCCGCGGGCCAAACACTGGCCCGCCACTGCATTTTAAACGGCCCGCCATAAGCTGAAATATTTGCATAATATTTCAAAGTTACTTACATTGACAGCAATAATATTTAAATGATTTCATATTTGGCAACGCTCCTTATCTAAATACTGTGGAGACAATTCTCTGATATACTACTGTAAAACAGTAGGTACATTAGTGTTCAGCTCATAAAAGTAGTCGACGTGAAATTTTTTTATCGTGGCCCGCTACATGATTTGGTTCGACTTTTGGGCCATAGCTTCGAAAAGGTTGGCCACCCCTGCGCTTACACTATTCAATGGAAACAAATGAATGACTGGGTTTTACGTCTCGCCCATAGCGACATCACTAGACACTGCACTATACACGAGGACAGCAACTGCGACAGGAATCGGCCATGGCCTTTATTAAGGAATCATCGCAGCATTCACCTGGAGCTATGTCGGGACGGCACGGAAAACAGCAAGAAATGTTTGGTAAACTATGGAGTTTTGAAATCTCACTGTAGATATTAACAATGAAAGTAGACAAAATTTCAAATATATATAATTTCCTTCCACTGGCTCCTCGTACAGTAGGTTTAGTTTGAAAGACATATATTTCTACTTGACAAGTATTGAGAAGTAAACAATGTTCACACTGTGTCCCTACAATATTTAAACTTGGCTCTTAAACAATTGAACAATACCGTCGCTGTTTTGCAGTGTCAAGGACAAGCTATTGTGGATGGACGTATGGCTATATCTCTTCATACATTCATATCCTCGCGTCCCAACCTCGCAGCTACAACGTTACTTATTTAAAGTACAAACAAAAATATTATAATTTTCATACTCCAACAATGGAGTTACGAGATTTCGAAAAGTAATTTTTAGAATTTTTTGAAACTTAACTGGAGATACAATCTTTTCTTATTAGATAAGTAACATTTTTGCTAAAAAAATTAATCAGAAATAAAACAAATTGAAGACAATTGAGTTACGATGTTTTCACATTAGGGTTCGGCATTCTCCTTGTACAATACAGTGCTTCTATAACTATGTGTCAGGGCCTGGGACTTCCTGTCCCATAGCACGTTTAAGTCGAGTAAGTTTGGTAGTATTTACATTGCTTTTAAGTTCTACTGAAAATGAAATGTTATTTGAGAAACTATTACGTCGAAGGAAAGGCTGATTTCTATTTGTAGAAAATCAGCTGAGTGTAGACAATATCGTTGCATACACACAATACACGCACACATACACACACAACCAGTTCGCATGTAAGCTGGTCATTAGTCACACACAGAGACAGCGAGAGAGTGAGACCAGTCGACTTTCTAACCGTCTCACGTGTGCCAACTTAATAGATTTCTGTAAGGATAGAACTGTTCATAAAGATAACCGTGTTTAGGTTAAGTTCAGGTTACTAAGACGTATATTAACGTGAGGTGAGTGACAGAGAGATAGAGATAGAGAGAGGATAGAGCAAGTGAGATCCACGTGATTTTCTAACTGACCTGCGAGTAACCAAAATTGATTACTTTTAATGAAATAAAAAGAAAGCTGTTGATAATAAGCAGCAATGTTTGCAGAACTGTGAAATGACTTGTTCGCGAAATAATAGTAAATCGTCATCGACCGAACATAGTGCGCATATCGACAATCACAATGTCAGCTGCCTTCAACTGTTCCAACTTCTAGCTATCTCATAGCATTTGGCTGCAGAAGAGAATGTTTGAAGTTTAATGTTATTTATTTTATTGTATATAATTGATATTTTTCGTTCATTTCTTAGCTATGCTAACCTAATGTAACTAATTTTGTTTTAATTTTCTTTTATTATCTATGTATAATCTATTTCTCTTTGAATTACTAAGGTTCTGTTAATGAACGCTCCTACCTGGTTAGTTAGTTAGTTAAAATTTAGCTACTCATATTTTTCATTATTTTTTGTTAGGACCCACATCCAAAAGAGTAATTTTAATTTTAATTTATTTTAATTAATTTATTTTATTTTTTCTTTCCACCTCGGTTTGAGACTATCTCCAACCTAAATACCGCTATGGTAAACCATCGCGAGGATAGAGATCAGCCGCGAGCGAGGGGGGTTGCCAAGAGATGGAAGAGTCTTGTCCGACATCGACGCCGATATGGGCTGAATTTTTATATTTGCTACGCTAGTTAATATCTAGCGCCATCCTAATGATTTTTATATTTCTTTGCTGTGACCAAAGACTAAGTTATCCAACTTTAATTAGTTTCACGCATTATACACCAGTTTTGACTTTTCATCGATTGTAAACATCAAGTTTTATTTGGATTTTAAATTGCTTTGGGAAGAGACTTACTTAATTCGGTTTATTATATTCAGAGGGCTGCTTTATTCCAAGGTTAAATGTTTTCCCAGTGTCTTCCAGAGAAAGGTAAATAACACCTTCACCCTAAAACTGACCTAATAAATTTCAAGTTAATATTTTGTCTCCACAAGCACACTACACATTATATTTAATTTTATTATCAATCTCATCATACATACCCCTTAAATTCTATACATCTATACAATCTTCACCTCAGTTAGGCAAATATAAGCCGTATCTTCGTAGCTCCCAACACACTTGTACAACAAATCCTCTCTTCAAGGTCACCAGCCTTGTGTCATGTATTTATATATAGACAGTTCACGATAAAGTGAGCACTGCTTACAATTTCTCTTTCAGCCATTTTATAATTATCTTTACTATTTTTGAGTTGAAAACTTTCCTGGAACCAAAGACCAGAGTGAACATTCCCTCAGTCTAAAGATTAAATTAATTGGGCGAAGTGAACTAAAGTTGTTGCATACTAAAAGTGTTGGGTAGTGCTCATTCTATAGTGAACAGACTATGCAACTGCCCACAAGCCATTGCGAGCCTCCTGCATCTGCTGGAAGGATTACTGGCAAAGCTTCCAAACACCGTGGTGTTCTTATAACATACAGTATAGTGTCACACATAACCACACAAGACAAAAGTATGGGCAAGCATAGTTGTTGGCGAGTCGCCGCTGTCAGGGTAAGATTGGGTTAGGTTAGCATGGAGTGGGTTAGTATGAGTTGAGGAACGTTTGTCGGGTTAGGGTAGGTTATATTTCGTAATGATTTGTTAGGTTTTGTTAGGCTATGTTAGATTATGTTATGATAGGCTAGGAAAGAATAGGAAAGGTTCGGGTATGTTAAGGTAGGATTAGGTACGTTTGGGTATGTTAGGAAAATTAAGTTAGTGGTATTAAGTACATATCACCATTATTGTAGATTAGTGTATGTTTAGGGAGGTGACAAGAGTTTAGAGTAGGTTAGAATCAGATAGGTTAGGATTAATTAGGTTAGCTTCAGGTAGGTTAGCGTAGGGTCGTTTAGGTTATGGTGTTTTGTGTGGGTTTAAGTTAGGATTGGGAAGGTTATTTTGGTGTAGGTTAGATTTAGGTAGGTTTCGTTGTAGCAAGTGAGTGAGAGTTTGGTCAGGTTAGATTAGATATGGGTAAAATATATGCAAATATTAAGTTTCTTTTAAGGTTGGGTAATTTTTAATTACGTTGGAGTAGAGTAAGTAGGTTTAAATGAATTAGAATGTGTTTGTGGAAGTTAGTACATGCAATGAATATTAATGCAGGCTAGTTAAAGTCAGTGCCAATTGGTGCAAGTTAGTGTAGACTGATGCATGTAAGTGCAGGCTGGTACAAGTTGTGACAATGTAGTTAAAGTTAAGAGTAAGCTGGAGCAAGTTAGCTTCAGATAGGGAAGGTAGGGTAAGTGGTAAGTTAAAGTTATTGTGGGTTATGTTAGGTTGTGGCAGATCATATTCAAGTAGCAGTGATAAGGGTGGGTTAAACTATGGTAGCTCAAGAGTTAGTGTACCTGGCACGTCAGACGTGCTGTAGCGAGGTACAGAAAGTATTGTTTCTTGTATAACTAATAAACATTTTTCCAATGAGTTTGTTAACGAAAAGAAGACACACTTAAAACTGTGTCTCTCTTGATTTTTAAAATGCCATCCGCATATTAAAAACATGATTTCCAAGCTCCTCAAACTAGCTAAAAATGACCTTTTCACGTTGCTGTACCTGATAAAATATCAACCGTATTCGGGAAACAAAATCATAGAAACCTTCATTCGACTTTACCTCATACTATCCACAAATAAAATAACAGGGTCATCTTGAAGCCCCGTTGTAAAATGGTTTCTACGAAAACACTGCAAGCTAGTCTAGTCCTTCGCGTGTTTGACAGACGTGTTATGTTCTACTTACCACATTCCCCGTTTCTGTGCGCCAAACGTAAAAAAACTGCGTCCACTAACTCTAAAGTTAGGGTGGGTTATGTTCGATTAAGTTGGGATGGGTTACTTCAGGTTGAGTTAGGTCGGGTTGAGTTAGGTCGGGTTGGGTTAGGTCGGGTTGGGTTAGGTCG
>PNEQ01070237.1:0-15227 GCA_003012365.1 Medauroidea extradentata
AACGAAATAATATCCTTCATATATTTCTATTAGCGATACCTAAACTCGCTATTGCAAGTACCGTACATGCATTTTTGTACTATTTATACAATGTTAACCAGTCCAAGTAACACTATTCATATGGCATTTTGACGAACGTTTGTACAGAAACAGCTGATGCTCGGAGCGATGCTCATCTTGTGATGTCACCGGCCAAGCCGTCTATTCGGTTGCTTGTTACCTCAGAATTCCATCATTTATAAATATATTGGGAAGATTCTTCTTCTTTCCTTGTTGGAAAGGGGATATTTTTAAATAATTGGTTTGTGTTTAAATTGTTGAATGGATCTTAATAAGTAAACATATTATAAGACCTAATGACAAAGAAAAAAAATTATTTTAAATTATTGGTGTTGAAATTAAACAGCATATGATAAATAATTTGCGACTTGGCGCGGCATTAGACAGCCCTTCAGCACACACAGTCTAGCCACATCCAGTCTCCTCGGTGAAGACTCTGCTCACCGAGCAATGCTGGTCCCCCACCCACAAAATCATCCCTTTTTCTCTCTTTCCCTCTCACTCTGGTCTCTACCTGAAAGGCAGACTGACCAAACCAAACAGTTTTTGCCAGGAAGAGGGAAGGGGGAGGGGTTGGTACAAAGCCTGAACAAGTTATGGCCGCAGCCGCTTGGCGGTGCTAGGATCGTGTTCCACTAGCGCTCCAAAGCGTATAGGGACGGAACTACGTGCTCGACCTCTTCAAAAAGCGCAACAGTAAATCCCATAAGGTTGTCGTACCATGGCCTTGGTCGTGACCACGGTCGTAGAAGAACAGGTCTGGACACTCGCCTATCTAACAATGTATTTTGCTTGACCCCCTTGTTGTTTGGCTGTAGTTCACCAAGTTACCGAGAATGTCGTACTTTTTGGCGCTGTTTTCCGGGCGGTCGGAATCAAACTCCGCCCTCTTTTTTCCATTGTTAAATTTATAAAGTAAATAAAGATTGCTGGAGCCTTTTCTTAAATTTGTGGGCGAAGAAAGTATTTCATAAATAGATAAAAAATACGTTTTTATAAATTGTTTATCTTAGCGGAAAGGAAGTGGGCGGAGTTTAGCCCGACCGCCGTAACATCAGCGCCAATAAAACACAATATTGTCGGTAACTTGGTGAACTACAGCCAAACAACAAGGGGGTCAAGTTTCCAGGCGAGTGTCCAGACCTGTTCTTCTACGGCCGTGGTCGTGACCAGAAGTAATTTACACTACAATTTTACATCTCTTGATTACCTAGTCTATGATGTTTACTTTGACAATCCGCGAGCATCGTTCGAAATTTTGTATACAAATTTTTAGGTTATTAGAATACTCTTTTTATGTTACAGTTTTTAACGTTAAGCGTAACACTGGATTTAGAGTATGAAAATGAAATTAAATAAACTGTGTCGATTGTGTGCTAAAGAACATGGAACTTTAATCGATATTTACGGCCAGGAAGGCGTGAAATTAAATCTACTAACGAAGTTGATGCAGTGTCTGCATATCTGGGTAAACAAGAAATATTTTTGGACAAATTATTGTGTAATCGATAACTTGTATGATAAATAGCACGTGGCCGGTGCAGGAATTTTTAATTATTTTTTTCCTAAAATCTATGTTTTAAATTTATTTCAGGAATAGTAAATTGTAAATCATAATTATGTTGTGAACTATTGAAAACATTTGGTGAATTGCTCTATATATTTGCTATCCTTGAAATGTTGAAGGGGATCCTTTGAAGAATGCTGTCATTAATATAAATAATGTTGCTATTGTGTACAATCGGCTCCTCAGCTAACCTGTCAGTGTTTAATAAACATACAGATAATGTTAAAGTGGGTGCTCAGCAAAGTAATAGTAACCATACTGTATCGTCTCTCTTGCTATTTATCGCAATTATGTGTATGTTTACATATGTATTAGTTCAACAGTGAAGGTTCTGGTTTGGGACCTTTATTAATCTTTATGTTTATCATTGATTTGCTTATTAATGTGCATTTTGTGTTAGCTTGTTCTTTGTATTTGCTAATTACCTATAAAGACCCTTTACCGGTACTTAATTTCCCAAACCCTAAATTTTTCAGAGCAAATAGGCCTAGACTTTTTCTATATTCATCTTCATTCACCGGATTAGCCTTTCCATCCATCTAATTTATTTCAGGTTTCACCCTTCTAATTCTTTCAACATTACTAATGATTGAAAGTTACTTTTTCTCTGACCAGCTTACCCTTTCTCAATTTATTCTTCACTATTCTTGTGTCCATTTTTGTAAGTATCCAATTCCCGTACCTCGAGTTCTCAACACGGGGCCTTCTCTGCTGTAGAAAAGCCAGACATTGACTATACCATTGTGAAATACACCTCCTCCTTCATCGCACGGAGAGGGGTACATTCTTAAGGCCTGTTTACACCAACGATATCATTGCTTATAACACGTGTTTTCACAAAACAAAGTTATTAACAATGTTGTAAAAATGCTTGAAAATTGTTGACAACATGTTATCAACATTGGTGCCAACATTCTGTTATTAACATTGTTAATATTTATAAAAAAAATTTAATAACATTTGTTGCCAACATTTTGTTGTTAGCATTTGCTAGCAACAAAAGTTATGCATTTTAGAAACATGTTAATAACTTTGCCACCAACAATGGTATTTTCAGCAATATTAATAACACATTTGCTATCAACATTGCTATAAAATAATGTACCATAGCTTAGGATTTGTTGATAATATATTGTAACTAACATTTTGTAAGTAACATTGTTACTGTTATTTTATCGGTGTAAACTGGCCTTTAAACGTGCTTATTTGTAGCCTGCAAACTACCTCCACGTGTGTAAGTGGTGCTTGAGAGGAGAACAGACCACAAACAACATTATAATCTTTTTGAAGATTCTTTAACTAATTAAGCTAATTTGAGAAAAACCATCTTCTACCAGAACAGAAAAAAAAAATGGAGGCAAGTGTTTTGAATGTGAAACTATGTGTGACATAATTATTGAGCTATGTCTTGTAAATGTAATGAACTTCTACGAAAACGGGTAAATATTAAGAATCGGTACTTATCGTGTACCGACCAAACTAATGATCTTAGACGTATAGTTTATCAATAAAAATGTTTCTAGGGACGTTATAAGTAGTTCTATGTTTAAAAAATTGTTAGGTTAAGTTAGGTTAGCTTAAATTAGGTAACCCTAACCTAAGTCAAATAACCTAAGAAATTTTTTTTACAAAGGACTACTTATAACATCTCTAGAAACATTTTTCATTAATAAACTGTGTAAAATCAATAGTTTGGCCAGTACACAGTGAGTAGTGATTCTTAATATCTACTGCCACTGATCCTCCATAAAACAGACTGAATACCTGCCTTACTCCCGTCAGTACCCTAAGTTACCCAGTATACCTAGAACCCGTCTTCCTTCATACATCACGCTCTCTACTTGCTTTCTCCACCCTAAGTCACCTGCAACAATATCCTCAAGTATTTATGTTCAGACACTTAGTCTATTTCCTGCCCTTCCCATTTGTTTACTTCCATACTCTTATCCCTCCTCATTATAAACCACACAGTGTGCAGATTTGTCTTTCTAATTGTTATTTTCATTTTGTACTGTTCAGTCCACAATTGTATTTTATCATCATTGTGCAACTTGTTCTCTCTACTTATTCTGCATGTAACACGCAGCCATTGCATAATATCTTATTTTTCCACCTACCTCCAGGTCAGTAGTGTTCTTTCCATTATAAAACATTTACGAAAATGTAGTAGATATAATCCACTCTGTTGTCTTTGAAAGAACTGTGCAGTGGGAGTGCATGACTGTATTTAGTTGCTTGGACATACTCCATTGCAAAATAAATTACTGTCAAATGAAAACTAAAAATAAGACAAAAACATAAATAAGCAGAGTATGCTTTAAGCCCAGTACAGATGGGCATCTTTATTGTACAAGACGATGAACACTTTCTTGTTCACCTTGACTTGCAGTGAACTTGTATCGTGTGAACGGCCACCAAGCATACTAGTGACTAGCATACAAGGACTTGTATACTAGCTAGTGCGGGATAGGGACGGTCCTATTTTTCGTTATCTTTCTTGTACAAGTAGAATGTAAACAAACCATTTTTATGCACGCGTGAATGTCTTTGAACAAAATAGCTTACAAATACGAAACATTTTGAAGTAAATAAAGTCTTTGCTGAACAAAATATGCTATTAAAGGAATATTTGCTGATCATGCGTCATGTAATTTTATATCTGGATATAATTAACTAGAGACAATAATTCCATTTTTACATTTTAAAGTTTATTTTAGGTGCAGGTACGATAAATATTGCACTTATTACCTTCAATTATCGAAATACAGCAATAAAATCTGTATTCAAATTTTAATGCTGTACACTTGATTGTACAAGAAAGTTGGCCGTGTGAACTAAACAATTCTTTTAGTAGGATGCTAGCTAGAACATTAACCAGTGTTCTCTTTCTTGTACACATTTGATGCTCACTTTCATGTACAAGAAAGATGCCCATGTGTACTGGGCTTAAGTCAACATAAAATTCCAAAAAAGGAATCAGGTCAAATAAAATAAGGAACAAACATATAATAAATTAAATAAAAATAAAAAAAGAAACCGAAGTTAACGTGCGACACAACAATGAGATGGAAAAAAAACCTAGTAGATATCAGACACGAACAGAAATACAACAAACAACACAACAATGAGACGAAATAAAACACAGTAGTTTTCCAGACAGTCAGTATAACGACGTTTCGGGAACTGGAATCTGTTCCCGTCATCAGGTAGACACACAGGGTTCAGGAACACGAGTGCGACTGATGAGGAGACTGGAAAACCATACCGGTAGGTTTATATAGTGTAAAGCCCCTTATCCTGCTCAGCCAATGGGAGACAAGCTGTCTCCTGATCGGTCATGCAGCATGTATTGACTCTGATTGGTTGTGATGGGTCGAGTGTTTGTTTTAGTTTTATGCTGTAAAGTTGTTTCTCTCTTAATCAATGGAATCCATATATTTTTAATTCATTACTTTGTTGCCAGAAAATATTTCTATTGCTAATAATAAAGGCTGATTCTTTTATTTTTCTTGTAATTTTGTCAGTTTCCTGTGTAAGTGGTTTAGAGTCTTCCCAAAGGATTTTGTGGCTACTTTCCCATGCATGTTCGGCCAGTCTAGATTTTTGGGTTTAGTCTTTCTTGCAATTGTTTTTATGTTCTTTGATACGTGTTGAAAGAGTTCTGCCAGTTTCTCCAATATACATATGACCACATTCACAGGGTATCTGATATACACAGTTATGAGTTTGTAGTTTTTCTGTGGCTGGTTTCACTCTGGTGACCATACTTTTGATAGTAGATTTGGATTGTAATGCTGTTTGAAGTCCGTGTTCGTTTCCCAGATGTCTTATTTATGTTTTTTTTTCTTATTTTTAGTTTTCTTTTGACAGTCATTTACTTTGCAATGGAGTAGGTTCAAACAAATAAATCCAGTCATAATCTACTCTTTAGTTTTGGTCACGCGATCGGATCTACTCAGTCGTAAGATGTTTTACTGCTTTTTCTGAGCGTATGTAAGTTCGAAGAGTAGTGTGTTGGCAACATATTTAAAAATATGGCAAAGTTGACAATAGCTGTATATTTCAGTCGCTGATATGGCATATCTGTATTGTAAGACCAGGTTAGAACAGTGCAGTACTGGTACAATATATGTAGGGCCTGTTAAAGCGTTACAATACAGTACTATTACTGTATACTGTACAAACGTGCTAGAGTTAACATCAAAAACTTTTGCATAACAATAAGGGATTACAACGTGAAAGTGCTCTGACACATAACTTCTACTTTTGGTGTTAATCGAGAGTTCACAAAATATAAAGAAATGAAAATGTTAACAATGTATGTGTTTAGAAGGCGTACTAATTTATAATTATATTTTTTATTCCACACCTGAATTACATTCTCTGGTAACATTTTCACTTGATAAATTTCAGACTTCTTGACCAACAAAAGTACTATATTTTGTCATTTTTTTGTGAACATTCACTAAAAACCTTACAACTTATTGTCTTTAGAGTACACACGTGTGAACCTGTGTTTGTTAACTTTTTACACATTTCCTTATTTTTGTCTGCTGACTGATGTCTACTTTGTTCCCGAGTAGGGTAGACGTGAGCAGATCCACTGAAGAGATAGAGTTTGAGGTTACTAGCTGATAAGTCTCTTATCACGTGAGGTTCTGTCCTGCTTTTAGAGTAATGTCTACTCTTTTCAGTAGATTGGGTAAGGTTTTTGTAAGCATATAGTGAAGAGCAAAGGGATTAGCACTCTTCCCTGTGATCCCTGACATAACCTCTCCGGCTTGTGAAAAATAATTTTCTGGAACTTTCCCTTAGGGTAGTCCCCAATCCATTGTGGCGGGGGGGGGGGGGAGACATTGTCTCCCGGATAAACTTGACTCAGTTTTTGGTTGTTGCATGTTTGAAATAATTTAATTGTTGGTAAAGAATGGTCACTTTTTTTTCACCATGATCACTTTCACTTTAAATGCTATGTTCTAAAATAACGCCCAGCATTCTGTGATAATCGGTACTTTAAATTAATATGAAATATAATTTAAAGAATGGTCACTTTTTTTTCACCATGATCACTTTCACTTTAAATGCTATGTTCTAAAATAACGCCCAGCATTCTGTGATAATCGGTACTTTAAATTAATATGAAATATAATTTTATGAAGCTGGGCTCGTGACAAATCAGCCCAACAATTCAAATGCTTTCTTAAGATGATGTAGGTGGATAAGGCAAGAAGCCGAAGTAACTTTGCAGTTTTTTCACCCAACTATTCACATTACACAGAAAACTTTCTCATACTCTACTATTATTCCAGAACTCCTCTGACCAAATAGATGCTGAAACAAAAGTAAACACAAAAAAATGAATGACTGTGGCTTGGCTAATCGGTTGTAAATACATACATACTGTTATACTGACTCCAAATTTTAAATTTACGTTACATTTTAAACTGCAGACATAAATATTAATATGTGGATGCTGAAACTGAAAATAAAAATTAAAAAAAAAATCAATAATTTTTTTAAAAATACAAACAATTTTTATTCTTTATTTTTATGAGCATGACATTGTAGCCTGCAATGTCTTTATCCACTGTTTTTTTTTTTTTTAGTTTGGTATCAGTTGGTTGTAATGTAGTCCTTAAAATGGAAACATGCAAAATACGACTTTAACAAGCCATCACGCAAAAACTATGAGAGATAAAAAAATTTCATAAGAGCAAAATTTAGTCACATTTTGTGTCTAAAATCATAAAAAAAAAAAAAACTGGTACAGATAAAAAATAAAACAATGGTAATGAAAATTGCGGTATACAGCGCCCTTAAGGATGTTGACCCCGTAAAAATCCAATATTTTATATTTGTGCCAAACATTGTTCAAATTTTACACATTAGATAACATGCCATTCCCCCAAATAAAAAACAAATTAGGTCCCATAGTTTTAGCATAATCACCTATCAAAGTCGAAAAATGGCAGTTGCGGTGTAGCCAAAATAATAAAAGATAATTAACTTGCAGAAACAGGATAATTCATATTAATTCTTAATGATGTGAGCTACTTCAAGACACTTTTGTAAACACAAAGCAATACATTATTGTATTTTTAAAAAATTTATGAAAATGAGTAAATTTTTGCATAACTGTGACTTTTGGCTACTGCTGAAATTTTCAAAACTAACTTTTGTCAACCATGTCATAAAATTCATTGATACACTGACTATCAGTTACTGTAATTTTGAATTTATTAGTTAATTACTTTTTTTGATTTTGGCTACACCGCAACTGCCATTTTGAGACTTTGATGAATGATTATGCAAAAACTATTGGGCCTAATTTTTTTTTACTTTGGGAAATGACGCATTATCTGATGTGCAATAGTTGAACAGTGTTTGGCACAAATATAAAAAAAATGAAATTTTACTGGTCCAACGCCCTTAAGGCACCTGCCTACTGGCCGTGTGTTATTGTGACTGAGTGAGGCATGGCGCCAAGGGCGATGTTGACCAGCTTATCTGGTGCGATATCACCTATACTACAAGATACTGAAACAACGTTCTATGGTATCGTAGATCACTTGCCTGGCTGACACTTTCAGTGCTGACCCCATCTTTTTATTGGTAAAAGGTTTTAAGCAAAGTCCACTGAAGCGGTCTAGAGGAGTTTCACTTAAATCCCGTGAGTAGTTTTCCAGGTATAACATGTTGGAAAAGCTATTTTTAGCCATTTTGAGGGCCTCCGAAATTAATTTTGTAATTGACGTGGTGCTTTGAAACAGCCTTTCCGTCATTGTTTAAAGTGTTTTTTTTTCCTACGTTAACTTAATGGGTACATGTGGAATAGTTTCTCGTAAGAAAAAGGTATTTATGAATTTATGAAAGCACTGCCACACATTTTAAGTGCATCGTAGGCTGCGCTCTTAAACCGTTGTACTTGAAGACAAGGCAAAGTCCGTACTCTTTGGAAACTAAGGTAGAGAAATAAGTCAATAATTTAAAAAAAATTAGATGTAATTTAAAAAAACCCAGTGTTCAGACTAGGGTTCACTTCTTGCTTGGTGTTCCGAAGCCAAATTGAAAAGTTAGGTTGTGCGTTGATTAGAAGACAATTGTTAATTCATGACTTTCTGATGCCCCGTATCCAATTTCTAGAATAGAGGATAGGCCTATTTAATAAAATGAACTGAGCAAAATATTTCTGCACATTCTACTACATGAGACAAAGCTTCACCTGGAGGTAGATGAAGGAAGCAGAAAATTTAAACCATATCCACTCTGT
Source organism: Medauroidea extradentata (assembly GCA_003012365.1). NCBI lineage: Eukaryota > Metazoa > Arthropoda > Insecta > Phasmatodea > Phasmatidae > Medauroidea > Medauroidea extradentata. The sequence continues at coordinate 8,898 of PNEQ01070237.1, forward strand.
TAGGGCATAATGAACTGCCTCGCTTCCATTAATTTTACCTCGTCTACTTCCCATATCATGTTGTAACTGTAAGAAAGCTATATTTTTCAACAGAATCAAACATTGTCAACTAACACGTTTTACTGTTACCTGCCTGAATTTACGTTTTCTGCTTTAATTCCATTCTTAAATTGTGTTGTCAGTTCAGTCTATGCCTACTACATACCGTAGAACCCTGGCGGGAGCAGACAACACGCACGCATATTTATGTGTTATATTAGGTGAAGCTAGGTAGTCACTTGTGGGAACTCTGTGTGTGTGTGTTTGTGTGTATATATATATATATACATACATACCACCACTGACTTTTTTGTTCATCTTGATGCGGCCGACACACTACAGGATGTTTTTATCATTATTCTAAAGACTATTAAGAAAAAAAGTATTTTCATTCACAAACAATACTAGAAAAACCAATTACATTATTTTTTTCTCCTTCTTATTTCTATAGTCACATTCTTCTAATCTCAAAGCAAGAATTTTTTTTTGCCAGAAAGTTGTATCTTGAAAGATAACTGAGCCACATCTAATATAATGTGAATCCCTATTCTTGCTTATGACAAGTTAGTTCCTTAAGGTGACTGCCTGTTTTGTCATGAGCAAGAATAGGGATTCCATGGTATTGTCCGTTTCATATAAGAATTCAGTTTTTTGTCGGTTGTGTTGGTATAGATTTTTAAAGCAGTTTCCAAGCCTCTGCCACATTTGGTTTATGTACAAGTGGTCTTGGTTGGCTGTCCAATTGTGTAATAAGTCTTATGTTATATGAGATTTTTAGTTTTTTAAAGTTCTGAAGTTTATTATGTGTGTAGAGTTCTGCTAGAAAATAATTTTCAATTTGATATATTGTACAGTTTGCTAGACAGTTTAATTTATTTGTGTAGAAATCACCTTTGATAGAAGAACACATTGCTTTTTACATTGAAAAAGCTGTAAAAATACTGTAATGCCAACACAACAGTCAAAAAATGGAAATCTTACACGAGTCGGCCTGTACCTCCTGTCTCCTCGTTGAGAGTGTCACGGTAGGCTAAGAGTTTCGTAAGTTGAGAGTCTGTGAGTCAGAGATATTTTCCTGCATCTTGTCTGCACTCTTAAGTACTCTGATGGACGTCCAGAGAAAGTAGAGGGTACAGCGATACAAGGAAGCACTTGTAGCTGTCTACGTCACTCATATAGCCTACCTCATAGTTTCCTTCTTCCCTATGCTTTCCACTCCTTCAAGATATTGTCACCATGTAGTAGCTGTACACATACACTTATACCTGCCAGTTATAGATATTTGGTTTAGATTGTGTTCACCAGTTGTTACCTCCTCACGTATGGTACACTATATGACGAACCCAAGCAGCATAGCTCTCACCTAGGTTTGCTCTGACTGGCCAGAGCACAATATAAAGTTATGTGTGGAATGCGCAGTTATACGTGAGAACGTACCACTGTAGTCAACAAACTTCTGTACTTAGACTTAATTAAGTTTGCCAACTTTATCAAATTTACTATGTGGGACATTTTCAGCACCTCAAGACACATTTGACCTCTAGTGAAATTATCAAAAAAATCTATTAATGATAACAAATCCATTTTTAATACCACCTTAAATGAGGGTGATTAAATATTGCACATAATTTCTGAACATATATGTATGGCAACCAAATAAGCATGTAGAAAAGTTATATTTGGCAATTTTTTTTGCTTCAAGTAATAGCTTTTCATCATTCCGACTGTTTATTCATTTTGGTTTCCGAAAAACTGGAAATATGGTGTCCTGTATAATGTCCATTCGGGATAGTTATTTAAGCCTTGGGATATGAGCAGTCCCATATAAAACAGGACAATTGACAACCATTGCCTTAATCATGTCAATCTATTCCAAGTGTTATTGATTCTGAACTGTTGTAATACTGCTCTCAGTAACTGCATGAGCTTGTATTTGACATTAAAAAATATTGCATTTTGAATAGTAATTTCAGGTAATGAACTATGAAGTTGGATAATACACAACTAGTAAGTGAATTTAGCAGAGCCTGAACAGCGTAACCAATTAACAGTTCAAGACTCGAAAGTTATGCTTGTTCATTAGTGTGCAGAAAGACTGAATGTGACGAGACATCCGAGTTGTAGCGGCTCTGAGCTGCAGTACTTAGCTGACGACAATGTTCATGTATGTATTATGATTGGTGCAGCGCCTGTGTGTCAGAGAGAGAAGATTGTGTTTTGAGAGATGTCTGGTCTGTGTTGTGGCAGGTGACTCCGGAAGACAAGCTACCAACGATGATTTGTCCCAGCTGCTGCCTACGTTTGAATGAGAGTGCTGAGTTCATCACAGACAGTTTGCAGGCACAGGATATTCTTCAGAACTTGCTGGTCGATGAACAGCCCGACGAGAATACATCTGAGGTATGTGTACTTGTCATTTCTCAAGACTCTGTCATATCTTCTATGAAGCTGCTGTAGTCTATTCACAGATCATTCAGACTTTAGTTAACATTTGACAACTTACCTGAGTTGTGTTGTATTGGTTGGATTACAAACAAATCATATATAACATGTTTTTAAAAAATTTTTGTAGCTATAACGTGCCTTCTGTTTGCCAAATTTGTCATATTTCTATAATTTAGTATGTGAACAGTATGATTTCAATCTGTCCAAGAATGACAAATACATAATTTTATGTACAAACTAGTGCATGGTAAATTTCATTTCAAAAACTAAATGCTACATTTTATTATCATAAAACATTGTATTAACCTACTGAAGAGACTGAAGATTAATAGTTGTTGGGACGTATAGTACCCTGAAAATGCAAACAGTTCAGCCAACAAGGCTGTCAGAAAAGTACACTCATTTGTGGGATAGAATCTAGTGATTTTATTGTTATTCAATGCAAATTTTAGCATGCATAGTATTCCTATGACTGTAATGTCAGTCGAAATTTGCATGATACTGCAGCATACAGCCAATGAAAATTAACACATACTTAAATGAAATAGTTTACACTGAAATTAGGTGGCGCAGACTACATACTAGAAGTTACGGAATCATAAAACCATTAAATTTTTGTATTTTTAAAAACGTGCTGAAAATCAAGTAAAAATCCGTCATTCTCAGCAATGTTAAAAAATACTAACATAGGCTGTGTAATGTTTTTATAACTTGTAACATGTAGCCCTTTACATGGAATGTCAGTGTAAATTATTTTATTTTATTTAGTGTGATGATTTTCATTGGATGTATGCTGTCCTAACATGCGAATTTCGACTTTGACATTGTGTGATGCCTCCTCCTCACATAGCCTGCTTCTCAGGTTCTTGAGATAGTCGCCTAACCTCAACCATTCCACCGGTAGAAAGAAAGCTTCTTACATCTCAGTTATGGGGTGGTTCGTCAATGAAATCATAAGAGGGTAGCTTCGTGGTGAAGAATACTGGTTTTTATTCTGGCGACGGACATACTTCACAAGAGATTATAAACTCGAGCACGAGGCAGTCAGTTCAATAAAGTAAAAAAAAAAAAAACCTACATAAGAAAACCATCAAAAGGTGATATTAGTGCCATAACAGATACTTATGCCAAGAAAAAAATATCAAAGGAGTTCCCGTTAGTCACTTGGCCTGAAATCCATTCTCAACATGACCCACGCCAAAAATTTATTTAATCACCACAAATAAAAGCAAACGTTCACTCTGCTTCGCTTTATCGGCCTCGCAAAAAGCCATTACTTCACTAATTATTTTAGAATGATAGAGGATGTAAATGTACTGAAACATTTAATGTCTACTGCAAAGTTCTCTAGCCACCCACGCCATTGCATGTGGCCATGCCGGCCTACGACGAGCGCTCTGTCAACATGTCGTCACACCTCGCTGGTTGAAGAAAGACTCAATTAATTACTCTGTTACATAAACAAGTTGCTGGAACCCTGTTTGTGTTCCACAGAGACACTCAAATTAACTTGGTTCTTCAGATAGGAGTCCCGTGTTCACAATGGGGAAATGTCCATTCACTGGCAGTGGTTTCCTCTTCTTTTTTAGCTTACTTGGCTTCAAATTACCATATTTAATAAGAGGAAGAGAAAAGATAAAAAATTATGCTCTTCACACACTAGCAACAGATTGACATTCCTGCTAGCAAGCCGGGCAATGGTACTTATTATCCTTTGATGGGCTTTAACTTCACCGCACTGTATACCTTGTCCTAAAACACTTTGAACTCAGCCTTTTTAAGATCTGCGATTCGTCTTATAAAACTGCTCCACTATTGGGCATTTAAATTTATGCAACCTGTCATTCACTAATGATTAAACTCTTAAAGTCTTAATTATGTGAATGATCAAACTGAAATTGCATTTCTTTGCGAGGTACTTGTCGTCGCGTCTAGTGTCCAATAAGAGACGTGGCCTCGTCTGTATCAGTAGCAGTCGCAAAGAACGTAATAATTCAAAAGCTCTCTTAATCTCTCCAAGATTTTATTTGCTACAATCGTTCCGTTTTAAGACTGAATTTATCAACACTATTTGACTGCGAAACAACTATTAAGTCAAAAAACCAATGGGACACTATTTCCAATTCGAACCGTTAAAGTACTCAGAAATCGGTCAACCTCCTCACAATTAAACTTTTGCAAATTATCCAATATTGATCGATAACTGTCAGCGCGAGGGTCCCTTTCTAAGGTCCCAGTGATCTCCTGCCCCAATCAAAACTTCCAAAAATGTTATTATTTGAAATTGTAGCTGACCGTGCGAAACTCCTTTCGAAGGGGTCCACGAGCAACTGCCCCGATTCTGCGTCAACATACCCTGACAACCACAATCCTCGCAATCTCCACGTTTCTCAACTGACCAATCACAGACCTTCCCTGAAAACAGGCCATGCCCCGTCTCCGCGACTACTTCATGACACAGGCCCTCCGCCATTTATTCTTTCAAAATTATTTAAATTATTTACATAAACCTTACGTTGCAGAATGACACAGATTTCCCACATACAATAATTTCCTTTTAATTTTGACATTATTTAAATACTATATACTTCCATTTATTTTCATTTTTGCCACCAGCGCGGCTTCTGCTTGTTCGACGTCATTTTGTTAAGGAGGGAGGGGGGGGGAGAAGAAAAGAGCCTTGGTCTAAATTCTCTCGCTGTCTCTCAGAGTGTATTAAAAGGGGAAGGGGTTACACTGCTGAAGCATGGCTGGGCCACCAGCAAAGTTTCTTCGAACAAGCAAACCAACCCCTCTTACACTCATTTTGAGACTCCCTGGGGATGCGACAAGCCTCGGTGACACTTTTTTTGTGGCCCCTCGCAGAGCTCATATTTTCTGTCCTGTCCAGTGCTGGCTTCTTCTCGATCCTCTCTCGAGGTTTACCAAACACACTTTCAGTTCAGTCTTTATGCTACACATCTATCCTAAATACATATAGGCCTAATTTATAAACATCTTGAAATGTTGCCCATTACAACTTGTTGGCACCTGGCTCAAAATTAACCTTAAAACTTGGAGGCTCTTTTTGGGCATATCGACATGACATCTTATGTATTAAGCTCCTATAAGAAATTCATTTAATAAATGAGGAAGAAAGAAAAAAATATATATTGTTACAAGCTTGCGGGCTAGGTACGTTTTGGGATGGAGGTCTTTTATAAAATAAAGAAAAATAAAGCTAACCTAGTTTATTTACAAATGCATATACAAAAAAATCTATGTCTATAAAGATGTATCACAATAAATGGCAAACAGAAGAAATAACTACTATTTACATAAACGATAAAAAAAATACATCTACACAAGTTCTCTGTATATAGAAAGGTTACTAGTCACTCACAATGGTGGACCCAATGCAAGTAATACCGCAGAATCTTTCTGGCCTAGAATCACCTTCTTCCTCCTACTTGCTGAGGTCACACTCGCTGGACGCCCTTGAACAGTCGTCGCAATCCAATACTTGTCACTATCACTTCAGATCACACTAGGCACCTGCCAGCAAAAAAACTCTCGCTCCTGCTGCAGCTCCCCCTTATATACCCCACCCTCCTTCTTCTTGAATTATCTCGGCGGGTCTCTGTTCTCCAACCTCCTGGAAAGATGTTGCTTCAATGTCAAGCACCACCCAGAGAGATAAAGAGGGAACAGGATCATTCCAGATCACGATATTTTCTCTCGGTTACCCAATACTGGGCGCAGGTGGTTATCATGGAGTAATACAATCCATGCGGCACCCGACGAGGCCTTTTAGCGCTGCCGCCACTGTATTGTATTTCGCCGCCCTGCCCGACAGCCACGGCGCCG
>PNEQ01070238.1:0-15832 GCA_003012365.1 Medauroidea extradentata
GGATGGATGTAAAATTATTTTTTAGATTTTTTTTAATTTTTTAATTTTTTTTTAATTTTTGAAATTTTTTTTAATTTTGGGAAATTTGGGAAAATTTTGAAAGTGACGTAATCCAAGATGGCGACCGGAAACAAGATGGCCGCCGGAAACAAGATGGCGGCCGGAAACAAGATGGCCGCCGGAAACAAGATGGCGGCACGAATCCTCAAATCCTCAGCCTGCAGCCTGTGCCCCAGAAGCCCCATAACCTATCTACTTGTAGTATTGGCAATAAGTGACAAATGTATCACAATATATTTGATGACAATTACAATGTTTAACATATTTCTGTTACTGAAGTTCGAATCCTTAGGGTACCGAAGTAGGGTAGGTTTACCCTATGTCTTATCGGTTTCGACATGTCGCACAGCCCTAGGATAAGTGCAACGAGGCATTAGATGTATGTGCCGTGGTGGTGTGGGCTGACTGTACCTCTTCGTGACGCCCCGGTGGCGTCCCACGTGACGAGGACTGCTCGTAAATGTGCTCTGTGGACGCCGCCGCATTTCCCACGAGCGTCTAGACTGTTTGAGTTGCTACCAACGCACCTCGCGTTCCTTCTGCCTGCGGGTGTCGCCATATTTATTCCGCGAGTCACCTCGATCTTTGCGTCGTTGGATTCAGGACGCGCGCCGGACCTCGACGGATTCTTGACAGCCACGTCTGTGACGTAACGAAAGGCTGTGTCCGTTTTGGGGCATGGTAGATTTCTCAAGTTTGCTGGTGGTAATTATTTATTATTATGATGTTGAGGAACTGAAAATGTTCGTCCGTAGGCCTTGGGCGTCGCTGTTGTGCGTACAGACCACATAACACACACAATGCCTCTAGCACGTAGACGAACTTAACATACACACCCTCCCTCGATGAAATAAAACATGAAGCGGCGGATCGAACTGGTCAAACAATGCGGGATCAGGCGCACGCATTATTTGTAGTATCATTTGAGTGAGACCTGTCAAGGTGAAGTTCTTATAATCGTCGTTGTGTTATTGAGACATTCCGAATGGTACTTGTGTGCTCTCCACAAGATAGTTGCTAGAAGTCGTTCCCTTGTACACTAAACATTTTAAAAAGCATATAAATCACTTCCCCCCTCCTATACCTTCTAGTGGATGTCAAATACTCGGTAGTCGTGACGTCTGTGTACACCTCGCGCGCTATCGTCGTCGTTCCGTTTGACGTGTTCGTGAAGGGTCTTGGGACCAACAAGCAATATCCATTAAGCTGCGGGATTACAGTTGCCTATGCTTGGTGTTTACCTTGTAGATATTCAAGTTCCTTCACTCCTCCTTCCCCCAACTCTTCGACATTGGACGGACCTCCTTGGTCTACCCTCACAGCTTTTTTTCCCTTGGGTCCCAAGCGGTACGTCTGAGCCCCGTATGTCGGTTATCAGGCGACAGGGTCACGACTGGCAGCTGTCCTCCTCCCCCGCGATAGGTCCTGTTTGACGAGAGAGAACGAGAGAGAGAGAGAGAGAGAGAGAGAGAGAGAGAGAGCTGAAATGAGAGAGTCATCGACATGTACCGCACGCCAGTCGCGTGTCAAATATTTGTTCTGGCCCGGGGCTGTTTTCAGGCCACGAGGACAGTTTTCTGTTTGTATTGCGTGTTATCGTCTGGACCTATCCCTCCCCATCCCAACACCCAACGCTTCGTGTCGGGGAGGGAAAAAATGTGGTGGAAGGGTATAAAGTCTTGTGGCCACTGGCCCTAGTAACACGCGACCGCAGAAATAAATGAAAAAAATATGCACATACATTTTCATACATATACTATGTATGTATATGTGTATGTATACGTGTATGTGTATGTATGTATATATATATATATATATATATATATATATATATATATATATATATATATATATATATATATTTATTTAATCACACACCCACGCACACGAAGTTCAATTTGTATAAAACTACGTGTTCACGGCGAAGTTACCCTAAAGGAAAAACGCAAAACAGGCCCTAATTATCTGCTGCACAAGTGTAGCTGCAACATTTCTCGAATTTCACGAACACAATAGAGTGGTTAGTGTAAGGCACTACTTGTTTCTTTATACTCTTACGTTCATTGCGGTTTTTTCTTCCTCTTCTATTTCTCCTCCTACCCTCTTTATCCTCTTTTCCTTCAATACCTCCTTTCCCATATTATGGTTTCTGCACTTCAAGACCGGAATAGATAAACCTTCGTTTTGGCCTTGAAGATGAAAGTTTTATTGTTATTATTATTATTATTATTATTTGTGGCTAATCTACAACAACATAAATTAGTTTTTTTTGTTATATTCGTGAATTAAGAAAACGTTATTTTTTCGAATAATTTTATAAAAATAATTATTTTTGTGCGCGGTATTGACCTCTGTTGGTGACACAGAACAGTATTAGCCTGTTGAAAGTACAATGTATCAATTTTAAACATCTTTTTTTGCACATATTACAAGAACTATTCCAATCATGCATACTGTATAGCTGTGTATTCAATTAGAGGCTGTTTGAACAGCAAGCAGAAATGTCTAAGGGCGCATGCACATTAGGAAGGTAGAAGAACGTTATAGGTGTGTTTAAATAATCGCGAACCTGAATGTCCTGTTCTTTTATGACGACCTGAAACGGCTATTGCACTTACTGTACAGCCAGTCTAATCTCATACATTCAACTTTCATGCGTTTCACACTTTCATACATCAGTCTTTAGCGCCCATAGTTCAGCTTGAACATAATGGATTCAGACGTTCATACATGATTTTATGATTATGTAGCACAATTTTGATTCTCCACAGTAGTTTTCAAATAATTAATTATTATGTATATATCCAAAGTCTGCATGTGGATGTTTGGAACAGAATCCCTAGAAAAACATGCAAGTGTATTATTCAACTTTCATACATTTTCCCAAGAACACATGTTAAGAAAGTAGAAGACCGCGTGTACATCCATGTTCTACCCTAGCTGTATCTGTGCGGGATTGTCGTTTGTTACGTGACAGGAAGTCAGGCTGCTAGGAGGCACGCACGTGACTTAACCGCTGACAACTGTGCACCTTATAAGTGCAGACGCGGAAGAGAGACATCGGAGCAAAGGGTTCGTGACCTGCTGCTGATAACATGCACGAGTAACAGCGTGTCTCTTGCACTGCCCTTTACTGTGACAGACTGCCTCACTTTCTGATTGGCATTGAGGACCCACGTTTTTATTGGTCTCTGAGAAAGAAATTAACTTCGAACACGCTGCACACTGTTCGAACACCATTCAGGCGGCAGCCTCAAGTGTCTTGCGCCTATAGACTGTTCACGATAAAGTGTTCACTGCTTGAAGCTTTCTTTCAGCTGTTATGCATTCATCTTTACTGTTATCGATATGAATACTACCATGAAACTAAAAACCAGCGTAAACGTCTCACCACACTGAAAACTAATCACCTTTGGCCCCAATAAAATACAGTTTTATGATTATTCAAATGTTGAAGAGTACTCAGTATAAGGCGTGGTGAGCATGCTGTCTCGTCCGTACCTCTTGCACACTTCTGTGCCTCGGGCGCGCAATATTGTTCACGCTAGCAGCCACTCAAATGCGTAGGCTGTTACTACCACAGTAGGTTACCTGATGGATAAAAAAAATCACGGTGTATGACTTTGGGAAGTGTTTAATTAACGGCAACGATATGTTAGAGGCTGTCATTTGCCAGCGGGCAGCGGAGAAGAGGAAATGACGCTCCGTGCCGACGCCGAACATGCGCTTCACGTTGTGTCCAGCTGCGTGGTCATCTAGTTAACAATTCCCGACCACAGGCGATAACGTTCTCGCCACGAGCCTTCATGCTGTAGCCAGCGTCAGAAGACTGATAGTAAGCGACGAGTTTTATGATGTTGCGGGGAGTGGGGAACAGGGGTGGAGGACGCATTATAAACAAGAAGTTACCAACACAACTGATACGCCTAATTTCCTCAAAGTGGGTGCAAATTAACCCTGAAGGTTACAATCGTTAACGTAATATAGGAATATTGAATAATAATATTAATTAAGACATATGATAAACAAAATATATACAAAAAAAAAAGGTCAGCTCACTAAGCAGTGAGTACCCGTGCCCAGTTTGATTAAAATGAAGAAAACATTTTCTAAGATGTATTTATGTCACAAAGATAAAAAAAAAATGGCCGCCGGTTTCAAAATATTACCGAAGGATGGACGAAATACACAAAAGTCCAGTAAACTAACTAGAATAGGCCTATGCGTGCCGAATTTAATGCAAGTCGGAAAAATATTTCCCTAAATATGTCATATAATGCAAAAATATATAACAATATTGTTGCATGCCGTGAATCTGGAGGCCGAGTGGTCAGAAGCTGTGTCGCAACACCTTATGGACTAGCCCATAACTCACAAGCCGGGCGGCTATGTGAGGGGAATCCCGCCGAAACTACGTCATCCAACTGCGCTTTTACCCTACGAGACTCGAGTCATGTCCGAAGCATGATGTAATGTATATTTTTAGACCCCTGTAATGCGGTGAATCCCCGGAGTTTGGCCACAGTATAAAAGCACCGAATCAACAGATTTGGAGAGAGTTCGCTATTGGTCGTGCTAGAGGAAGGTGTTATGCTTGTGGAGAGAGACTGGTGAAGACATCTTGGTGACGTCAGAGTCTACTGTGAGGCTACAGGCTCATAGCTTCGGAGTAGTATTGGGCGGAACAAGAGGACTGCTGCTGCGGGTCGACGGACAACAAGGAGGTGCGCGACGGGAGTCGAACCGAAGACCTCAGGAGTGAAGACAGCGGTACACTCGGGGTGCTGCGCAGTACATGGTGAGCAATCATCACTTCGGACTGTTAAGGTTGTACGTTGTCACTATTTGAAAGACTGTTGATTGGGTGTATGACTGAACTTTTTACTGTGATTTGTTGTCTTTAATTAATTATTGGAAAACATTGTTGTTCTTTAATTTTCAAAGTTAATTTACGTTTATGTGGCACAGTAGTAATTGTGGGCATAATTAAGGGTGTTGTGGAAGTTATAGTTGATTCCTGTTTTGTGTATTTTTGTAAGCTTTGTGAGCTAATAAATCAATACCTTAATTCAACTCTTTTATTTCTAATTACAACTCCTCTGTCCCAAAGAGCTCAGAGAATTGCCCGCATTTTAGTTTTTGCTAAACTTGTAACAATATGAACACATGAGTAGCAAACTACACAGAAGTCAGGCTTTTCTTTATATACGACTGTCTCTTAGAAGAATATTAAACTTGGTTCGTGCTACCGATACAGTAAAGCGTTATTTTCATATGTCACTATACGTTTCAGAAGTCTGACCTCTTGGCTCAGCGGTTAGAACTCCTGGTCGGTTTGTGAAGGGTCCCGGATTTGATTCCCGGCAGGAAAGGAACATGTACAATTAGTTGCCTTCCCGGGTTCAAGAATGAGTTTGGTGTTGTTCTCTCACCCCCATCCTGCGGAAAGCCTCAGGTGTTCCCCTGAGGTCCAGACCAGCTCTCGGGCTGGAAACGTATCATCATCATAACTTCCAAAAATAAAATTGTAGTGTCCGCGTTTTTGAGCCATAATGTTTATTCAAATTGTATTATCAAAATTTTCTCTTCGACAAAGCATATGATATATTCTTTATAAACTGCTTGATGTATATGATAACTAAATATTTCATTAAATTTTCTTGCAGAATCATTGCAAGATGATAAATTAACTTTCAAGAATTCTCTTGCAATGATTCTGCATGACAAATTAATGAAATATTCCAATATTATTTATGTCAAACACTTCACCATGAATATATCTTATGCTTTGTCGAAGATTAAATTTTGATAATACAATTTGAATAAACGTTATGGCTCAAAAACTTAAAATACAATAAAATTGTCTAACACTCTCCCTTAAGTTCCATAAAAAAAAAGGCTGGTTCAAAACACTTCCCACCAGTTTAGTGATCTATGCAAAAATGGATGTTTTTATTAACGTATCTACCAGTGTCGTCCGTGATTTCTTTCTTTTTTTAAATTGCTAATGTTGGTAAAAAAAGCCTCTCACGAGGAGTTCACACACATTAGAAACGCTGTTTCGTAGCTTTCTGTTTCCTTGCATAAAAAAGTAATAGCCAAATATATGTGAAACTCAGATAAAATAGAGCATCAAACCAAGACTGTGCACCAGTAAAATTTTATGATCGCCGCTTGCTGTTCCGTAGTAAAAACAGTTGGGCGGAAATCTTGCACGCTTTGCTTGGTGCGTAATGGCGATGCGGCATTTGATGCGCTCGTCAATATTGCTCTTGTAGCTCCTCGCTTCTTCTTCAATGCACACAACAGCTTCAGGCAGAAGCGGTGCTCTTAACGCACATATATGTTCTGAGAATGAGGCGTGGAAAACCACGTGTAAACATCTTCCTCCCAAGTGGGCCGTGTCTTTCTAATGGTGAGATGTATAGCTAAGAGCGTAACCAAACATACACATGCGGTTGCTTTTGTGCTTCGGTGAAGAGTTTCAGGCGAACATGAATCATTTCCTTCGCAATATATAGTCAGTCGTCACCAAGAATGAACCTACGCCATTTAGGCGGGACAACCTCAAGCAGTAAACAGTCTTCATCATAGCATCGTCGAACCTAGTATATATCTCGAGAACTAGACGAACCTAAGTCGAACTGTAATTTTGCTGGGTTCCAACGCACATTCAGCTTACCAGAAGATTACTTGCTTTCCCTTGTACGCCACTAACTAAATACATCCATCACTTAGTCCTGACTGCCATGAATCACAAGTGCTGAGATAAATCTTTTAAAATTCGGTGTTTGTTCCCCCCCCCCTCCTCCCATCAACATACAACTTCCAGACATGAAAGTTTTTAAACGATCTTTGTGGATGCGGTTTTGTTCAAGGTTCCGATAGCGAACACTTTGTCCCGTGGATGTGATTTGTTGACTAGCCGCAGTGAACTGTCGCGGATAGCCTCTAAGGTCTAGGTGGTCCTTTGATCATCCCCGGATTTTAATGGAAAAAAAAAAAACCTAATTGAATGCTTATTTTAACGAGAACTAAAGCTACGTAAAAAACGTTACTTAAAAATTACATTCATCCAGTATCTAACTTATTCGTTTTTTTTTGTATGACTAGTCCTGAACTACTTAAGTACATTGTTATACTCTTAAATTTCATTATTTCATGACTGAGAAGCAGGCTAAAAAGGGGATTAATTAACGGCAGGAAATAGGGTTGTGGTTGGACTAACGCCTCCTTCTTCCATCCACTCCTACCAAAACAAATATTGTTAACTCGTCCCCGACAATATTTGGACGGTGTTACGCATCAACAAGCCAGGCTGAGTAAAACGTGTTCAAAGATTTTCAGCTTTACAGAGCCTGGAGGATAGGCAATACTACGTACATGTGTGTTTTGTTGTTCTCAGCTCATAGGCGACGGTGGACAATCAGCTGTAAACAATATGTACAGTGGAACGTTACGCGGAATCCTTAAATGTGTTTTGGCCGGTAACGATAGGCCCTTGACAGTCTTATAGCTCAATAAACGTTCATTATATTTTCGAATTTTCTGACACTTCAAAAGTGGATACACTCCTTTTAATTTCCATACCTAAGGGTGGTAGGTACTTTACAGAATTTGCTATGAACTAGAAGAGCAAATAATGTAAAGCAGTGTTCAAAGTATTGTGTTTCCAAGTCTCTTAGTTTCCAAAATTTTGGAGAAATCATATAGAAAATTAGATTTTAAAAAGCACGTATCTTCATTAATACTATGTTTAGACTGCCAATTAACCGCGAGGAAGCCATAACAGGGTGATGGATATTTAATTAACGGAACAGATTATTTAAAATTAATGGTTTGTGTCGCGCTTAGGGCGTTATACACAATGTTGCTCCGGAATGAAATGTAGTCTAGCTACTTTTCATTAAATAACTCACTTCTACGGGGAAAAAATCGTAAAAAACGTGACTGTGAAATGTTTTCAATTAAATAATTTAATGCTCAGGAAGGCATTTTTAATTGGTTTACTTATGGTTTACTTACATCACGGTAAAGAGAAGGTGATACGTAAACCAATATTGTAAATGTGTTCATTAAAAATTTCACAGTTTATTGAAGCTAAATTGCAATAAAAAAATTTTCGACTACTATTTCAGTAAACGTTTTAAGCAGACATATTTCTTCATATTGACGTTTTTCGGGAAGGGGAAGGGGGGAGGTGAACTTTGACGTCAATATTTTGTACATTTTAATCAGATGTTAAGGTATAGTTGTAAACGAATATACTTGCAAAATATCTGCTCAAAAGTTTGCGGAAATTCTTTTCTAGTTTTTATGTATAGATTTCATGAAACCTATATATATATATATATATATATATATATATAGACACACACCACACACACACACCACACACACACCACACACACACACACACACCACACACACACAACACACACACACACACTTGAAATTATTCCTCTGTGTTTCTTAAAAAAAAAAAAAAAAAACAGCGTTTGTTAGAAACATGTCTTTTGAACCTCTCAAAATGGCAAAAAATAAACGGCCTTTTTAAACTGCTGTCACTCCTAAAATACCACCTGAATTCGTAAAGTGAAAAACGAGAGGCATGCGTTGGCCTGTACTTCGTACTATCAAAAAAATTAAATATTGTGTTAGGGTAACCATACGAAAAAGACTAAACCCTTGCAAGCCCGTTTGATACGCTGTGAATAGAGGCGATATGCTTGATGTAGAACGTGGTAGTCTAGCTCTTATCGCTCCGCTGTTCCCATGCGTCAAACGTGGAAATTGGAAACTGGTGAAGACCTCTTAATAGAGCTTGATCCGTTGTTGAGTAATATACCTGGCCACCCCCGGGATAGGCCGCACCTAGGGTAATTTTCGGCGGCGTGGGTGGTCCCGCTTCGTGGAAGCTGCTCGCTCCATTTACATACCGAGAGGGACAGTCGACAACCACAGCGCGTCGCCACTCATCTGGAACCGACCGACTACTTCCAGAGCCGTCCGTGTCTTTGTTTTATGGCTAGATACTCGAACAATTCGCGAGTTTTTTTGGATCAAGCTGGACTCAAAACAGCTGCAAATTCGTGTCATTTTCGCAGATGGCTCTAAACTTATTGGGAACCTCCTGGATGTTGTTGGGTTAAGGGGCTTCCCTAGATAGAGGTTGTGTTGTGTTTGTGTATGTGAGGCAGGAGCGGTAAGAGTGCCATTGACCGACGTATGTAATGCATTATCGCCTCTCCACGCCAGTCACTCAGCTTGCGTGTAGTGCTTCAATATTATCCTTTTTTCTTATGGCTATAGATTATGAAATTTCGCGAATTCAATGACCTGCATGTTAGAATCAATTATACTATGCATACTCAAGCCCGGTCTATTTTTTCATTGTCTGATGTTCCACTATGTAGCAGCTAGTGGACAAATGGTCGGGACTTGAGTACGCATAGGATATTTGATTCTAACATGCAGTTCATTGAATTTGCGAAATTTTACCATCTCTACTTATGGCTAGAGCCAGTGATTTTGGTGAAAAGAATTCTACAACAATTTTGTTTCAATGCCTTATGTGAACATCTGTTTCTCTGCTTCTTGGACAGTGATTGGAAGTTGTTAACTTTCCGCGTCTCGGGGTCTTATCCGCAAATCACGGACGTGTGGTGTCGTGGTAACATTGTTCTGGTTGGTACAGTCAAATGAGCCATGTCTCTGCCCTATTATATTCTGCCAATAACCACGGACCAGAGTAGCAGGTGTGCACGTAAGGTATTGAAACAAGTTGCTGCAAAATTCTTTCCACCAAAAATCACTGGCTCTGCTTATGGCTATTGGCAGAATGTATTATTTCACAGACGAGGCTCATTTGACTGTGCCATCAGGAACAAGGGTTAAAAATAGCCAATCTCTGACCACAAAGCAGGGCTGCATGTGTGCACATAAGGCATTGGCTTAGCGCTCTCCAGAAGATGTTAAGTAAGTCAAGCCCCAATTGAGACAGTGACATGAATTTACAGTTGTTTGAATTCCAACTTGTACCCAAAAGAAAACGCAAATGTTTCAGGTCTTAGCTATGAGTAGCATAGCTACCCGTTGAAAATTATTAGCCCCTACTAAAACATGTATGACTCTCTGTTAATGTAAAGAGATCTGGAGTTCTCGCAGGGAGAAAGAACTTTAGCTCTTCCTACAATTTGATGTTGGATAAGTCAATGTTCTTGCCGATCGGGCGACGCTGGCGTCTACAGAAGGTGCCGTGTGGGAGTCTTCAGCGTCCCTTTCCGGGGTGACCGCTCCCTGGTCGTTTTGGGGGCAGCCGTCGGTGCTCACGGTGTATTGCCTGGTAGTGTTAAGGACTGTGCAGGTATCGGGCTAGACTATGAGAATCTAAACGGTGCTATAACTTCTACAAATTTTATCCATGAAGTCCCGGTTATGTTGTACTAAAAGTAATTGGTCTTTCCATGGGAAAGTATTGTATATCGCGAAGGAACTCCATACAGCTAAGTGGTACAGAAAGGTACGATGTCGAGCGAACAACTGAAATACTCAGTCGTCAATGAAATCTGATCTTCTCATCAAAATTAGATGATTTTTTTTTCAGAGATGTTTTATCAGTGGACGTTTGTTTATATAGTGCTAGTATGTTTTACTTTCGAGTAAAAAATTATAAAATCTGTATTTTAGAAAAATAAGGGCTTGAAACCATGAGATCTACAAAAATGAAAACTTTCATTTTTGTTGTATGTAATATGATGTCTTTGGCTCTGTAGTAACCGAATTTCAATAATACTCGCGTTTTGATTGTAAATAATTTTACTACCAGAAAATCTCTGCGCGAGAGGTTTACTGATGTTAACACTAACACATTATCATTAACACGTGTGCAATAAGTTTGTGTAAAAATTTTTTTTAATTATCTTGTTATTCAAATTCCTTCATAGTTCTTCAGATATAGGGCAATGAGAAACGCATCTTAAAACGTTAATGATTATTATCTCCGTAGTCAAAAGGTAATGTCATATAATGGATACGAGTCATTCGTTAGGCTCATTGCATTGTTTATTTAAACACGCAACGAAGATGAACACAATGGGAGGAGAAAAGGAACTTGCCGATGCTTTTAAAAGTGTCCAATTGACCGTGAAGGAATTATAACGTGTAATTATTCGCTCGCGTCAACGAAACCAAGTTCATTATTTAACTGTGGGTAAGTTATCGTTTTATTGTGTCGGTGCCTATTGAATTTTGTACTTTAAGTGACGTGAATAAATTACTGGGCTGTATTCAACCTTCAATTGAGGACCTCGCTACGCCCAAACGTGTAACAACGTAAACATCACTTGGGCGTAGCCGAGACCAAGGGCGAAGTCAGGGTTGGGGGGAGGGGGGAGGGGTTTGATGTTTTAAACACCCCCTCCCAAATTTGCCACAAAAATTTAAAAAAGTCATAATTAAATATAAAAAATTATTTGACCAGAATAATATTTAATGTTTCGTTACGAAAAACTGCTAAAATAGCATTATTGCTCCTTGAAAGTCTAATTTTGCAGAAATTTATAAAAATGCTTTCGGCTACTCCGAGGAAATTTGTTTTGGCTTGAATTTTAAGCAAATCTGAGAAAATGTAATCCTCCGAGGGGAAAAAAAGCACTGTAGGTCTGCATGAAACATTTTTTTCTTTCAATTTTCTAGTTTTTAAGTACCGTTGAGGGGATGTACTTTGACTGCAGAGGTAACTTTGACTGACTGAAAATATTAGCTTGGGACCCTGAAGTTTGATCCATTCAGGTAAATATTGTCATTTATTCACAAAGTGGCACCGAAATAAATATTTGGTGTCAGTTGAAGTTACCACGGCAGAGTATTCTCACTTGACAGTAACTACGCAATTTGATAGAATTTTTTAACGTTGGGAGAAAATTTCTACAGAATAAAATATGTGTTGGTTAGTTTTATAAATAAACTTATTTAGATTGGAAATCAGTTGGTAAAATAATCTTTTGAAGAATGACAAATACATTCCTTGTAAAATTTCCAATTTACAGAGAAAACACCTGTAGTTCTACAAATAATTCTTTTAGCCACTACGGCTTCAGTATTTTTCTTTGTAAATGTGCAAGTATTTCCTCTCTCAAGTGTATTACAAAAAACCATGGCAAGTTTCTACCCGATTTTTTTGCCATAAATTCTACCCCTCCTCTCCGCCCAAAACATAAATCTCGCAGCGCGAAGGGGCATAGGGGGGATCTTTTGTGTCGGAAGTAGCCTATACTCTGTCCACTCTAAGGTTGCAGGAGAAATAAAAGTTGCTAACGAAATAAAACAAATCAATTTAATTACATGATTCCACATGTTGTGCTTGTGCCGTAACACAGTTACCTTGTACTTGTCAATATTTCAAATGAAATGTATTCTGCGCAAAAATGTTATTGCCATTCACTTAAATAAATTAGCTGCAACCTTAGAACGGATAGAGTATATAGCTTTGTATAGGAACACATTTTGCTTCCCTACTGAGCGTCCCGCCTCGATATACGTGTGTTTTATCGCCCTTTGTTACACAGGGCGCTAGAAGACACCTAGAGGGTCGTTTGAACCGGACTCGACCGCCCGCTTAGCCGAGTATATTTCATTGGCCTATGCGCCATCATGCGCCCGCTCTTTGTCACTTCTACCAGCCGTGCGTTTTGAGCGACACGCTTCTTTCACACCGCACCGCAGGGAGGGATATTCTGTTTGGCCATTGTTCGCTTGGCAGCCCTGATGAGCGACGTCGCCCCATTGTTCTTGCGGCGGTAGCGAGCCCCCAGTCGCCTGGAAGGGAAAAGGAATTGTTTTATTTTGTATCCGACTGCCTTTTCGTATTTTACTGAATTTTACGAGCTGAAGCGACGTGCTCTCCGGCTATAACCCGGCATGCACAATGACACTACAATCGGTTTTATATGTGATACTGGCCTGTGCGATGTGCATTTATTTGGCCGTCAGTGACATTAACACTGAAAGAAAATAATTTTTGTAGGTACCATAATTATGTTAAAATAGGAACAATCCATTAAGGTTGTCAGTACTATCTTGATTGTTTCTATAACAATTTGTAGAAATAATAGTACATTTGTGGAAGGGAAAAAAAATATTATCTTACTTTTACTGAACATACTGTTACTTCTATAGAAGACATTGTTGCAGGAGCAACAACCGTACTAGGCTGCTGTCCCTATTTTAATAGAATTATGGTACCTATAACAATAATTTTCTCTCAGAAAACTTTGTGCGTATTGACGCGACTTTTTCCCTTCGCCATGCCCCTGCTTGTTCTGCAATTTATTGGTACATTAGATAAATACTGCTAAAATCTCTACTTGGAATCTCAAGGATTTTGGAAGTCCCTTCAGGAAAACTTAAGAAGAGTAGGCGTAGAAAATAGTTATTGCCAACTTTATTGGGAAATATTTTGCCAGAGTTTCACATTCGTTTAACTATATCACTTGCACCGCAATCTAATGTGCGAAACTTCGGCGTCAGAGATAGTGCCCTACAAATACTTCACTGGGGGAATATTTTTGCTGAAGAAGTTGGCGAACACCACTGTGCAGGATTGACGTTGTTTATTTTCTCATATTGGCTTCCAGAAACATGCAATTTTTAAATAATGCATTTAGCTCTCTTAACTGTGACATTTTGTACTATCGCAGTTATTTAAGTAGCGTTTCCAAACTATATTTTTCCTTCTAGGGATTGTCATTTTCATTCTAAAAGTTTCTCATTTGTCTCATTTTTCCAAGTTAGTGCCTATACGGTTTCTTTGTAAGCCGGTACCCAGTACTTAACCGGAAAACACTTGGAGAAAATGTTTTTCTATTGTCCATTTGTTATGCAAATCACCTTAAAATCACGGAACCCTTCTCCTTCCTAGGGTCGGCAATCGAAACCATCATGTAAGCTATAAATATGCTAGGTTGCATCAAGCAGATTTTTAAATAGACACAATTTTTAGACCGTCATGGAATACAGATTTCCCTATCGAGAGTACTACAAGGGTTAGATTTATCTAAATAAATAAAATATTTTTTAATAAGTGGATAGATAGGGTCGTAGTTGCTGTTTTGGAAAATGTCGAAATGGAACAAAACCATAGGCATGCGCATGTTTAGGTAATCGGGTGTGTGCAATTTCTTAGGAAGTATATGCACACCAAACAAAAAAAATGAGGGGGACGGAAGTTAATATTTTTACATCACGAACTCGTGTTATTTAAGGAGTTTCCAAACCAAAGTATTGTACATAAATTGTATTAATTTAAGATAATTATGCTTTAGTAGGGAAAATATTTGTGCTTATAAAATTGTATGACTAACTTATAAGGCTTCATTTGCCACACGTGTTTACAACTTGGAACACAGACTTTAATTTTAATGTACAACGGACTAAATTATACAATTATTTTGGAATATAGACACTAGAAAGTACTATTAACCGTTCCAATAACAGTTAATTTTTAAAATCTATTTCACGAAACAAGTGCAATTAGAGGTGCAACTGCAAACTTTAACACCCCCTGTGCGCACGCCTATGAACAAAATCGTGTTTTAATTCGAAAATAAATGTAGATTTAGCTGAGAGTCCAATATGCATTTCAGTTGCGTGGTCTACAAAATGGGTGTGAAAATTTAAGTATTAACTTAAACCGACTTGTATGTGTGTTTGCGTGATGTGTGCGTGAGCAACATATTTTCCGCAGTTTTAGATGTATCTACGGCATACGCATCTCATACAGCAGACTCAATAGTATTGAAGATTTCAAATGGGGAGAACTGATTTATGGTGATGGTATGGAACCACAACAATAGACCTTTTTCCTAGGAGCGTTAACTGCTTGGTATAAATCAAGCGGCCGCCTCCCAGAGGTGCGTATTTTTACCACCCCATCTCCCGCCCCCTTCGTCACACACCTGTCATCGAGTTCCACGGACGGCTTCCTGCGGCATTGTTGCGGCGATCTGACAACACCGCCTCTAGCTAGCGTCGATCTGCTCGCAGTGTTGCCACGTTTGTAGCGTTATTCCACGAACGAGAGCACTTTCTTGACGGCAAGGTTAATTTTACTACAGGTTAGAAAGATGGGAGAGTTTGGCACAGGAAAAAATTTCTGCCGCTAGTTTCGCTGCAATCGCTAAGGGACCAGAACAATACGAAATCGTAGTAAAATTAAGTTTAAATAGGCTTGGAAATGACATAAGTAATTTAACTTACGGGCGTTGGACCAGTAAAATTTCATTTTCTTATATATTTGTGCCAAACACTGTTCAACTTTTGCACTTCTGATATCACGTCATTTCCCCAAATAAAAAATATTTAAGCCCCATAGTTTTTGCAAAATCACTTATCAAAGTCACGAATTAGCCATTACGGTGCAGGAAAAATATAAAAAAAAATAACTAATGAATTTAAAGTTACGGGAACTGAAAGTCAGTGTATCAATGCATTTCATGACATGTGTAACCGGCCTTTAAATGAAAATAAATAACACATATATTGTAAATACTGTAAATTATGTTAGAATAGTCATAGAAAGCCAGTTGAAATTTCATTATGATTAGAATTGTATGTTTTGTGTGTCTCAATTGCAAAATTTGGTTTAAAGTAATTAATTTGTAATTTAGTTTTGAGTACTGGCGAGAGGCGCAATATGGCCGGAGGATTGTGGCCTTTATGTTACGGCAGATTGACGTTCAACACAGCAGGGGAGGGAAAGTTGCGAAAACAT
>PNEQ01070239.1:0-15834 GCA_003012365.1 Medauroidea extradentata
CCGAGTTTTTTTTTTTCAGACTGGTGCCAATAACTCAAATATTTTTTAACCAAAAGTTTTATAAAAATTTGAGTCAATGTGCAATCACACGATGCACAATACTGTGGACGCGTTTTTTTAATAATGTACCATTCGCCAGCAAAAAAAAAAAAATTATTTCCTTCATTTTTGCTTATTTTCACGTCGAAAAACGCGGTAATTTTGGGTAATGAAATCTAAAAAACCCTTCGGTATAATTCTGCAAAAAATTCAGCTACAAATTATAACATATAAGTGTCAAAAATGTGCAGCGAAATTTTGATATGAGTATTAGGTAGCAATAAAAAAATATTTTCGAAATCACTGCAAAACTCTGTAACAAGGCCTTAAGATGACACCCCACGTAGGCTACATTTGTGTATGTGTGTGTGAGGCACAAAATCCAGCCAGCAACCTTCTGGTGTTCTAAACATGTGTTAAAATCCAGCAAAAAGTCAAGTTTTCACGCGATAAGCCATCATTGCTAAACTGTATCACCTATGAACGCGGGATAAGCGTCCCTGTTGATATTTTCTATGGGACTTTGAGCGGTAGCCATATTGTTTTATTGATGGGAAATATGTTTTCCAGCGTATGTCTCTATTTGTGTTTAATTCGAATTCGATTGGTATTTTCACGCATACGGTAGTCTAAAATGTTGGTTTCAAATTATTTTGATGGCCTCAAAATTACGTTTCTAATAAGCTTGCTGAAATTTGAAAGTTAAAAGAGAATAGTTTCAAGTGTGTGAATTGTTTTCGTGTGACATGTGTCAAGTTCATTTTTTGGAGTTAGACTTGTGATCCACGTAAGGCAGATGTGACGATGCCCGTACGTGGAGCATGCGTGGCTCGTGTGACGGTGAAGTATAAGTGGCAGGGGTGTGACCGTCAGCTGCTATAACTGGACCGTCTGGTCCCGTGCGGTCAGAACCCAGGCGTTGTGCCCGCGACCTAGACGACACACGCAGCATCCCCTGTCTGAACCACTCAAGGTCTGCAGTGTTGCCCCAAGAGGGCGGGGATAACAGGTATGGTCCCACTACAGCCACACCACTACCGATGACCGGCACTCTGCAACCCGCACACATACGTGACACCAATCATTAGGGACGGAAAATATTTTTGCCCCACTTTGTTTCAGTGTCTTACATGCACACCTGCACCTCACCTTCATGGCTATTTGCAGAGTGTTTTTGTGCAGAGTCGTTATTCATTTGTCTGTGCCAATTAGTACACAGATAACTGCGACACATCACATCTGTGATTAGCGGGTTTAACCTCCACACGCTGGGTGTTACGGCATCCAATCACTGACCACAAAGCCGAGATGCAGGTGCGCACGAAGGCACTGAAACAAAGTGCTGCAAAAATATTTTCGTGAAATGTCTTATCTCTACCAATTATCTACCCAGGAAAGTAGCTAACTCTTCATTCTCAGCAGTTGCATTGTTTTATACCTTTTGTGTATGCTGCGACACACTACACTAAAATATAAAAAAATATCTTATAATTAAAAAAATAGCTTATTTCTTAGTTATGAACTAAACACTCTCTACATAAAAATTTTTGGAAAACTAATTAGAGCGAATTTTTTTTTCCAAAGCATTCATAATGTTCTTTACTATCGCTTTAGATTAAGTGTTGTATGTACAGTACCTTGACAATCATTGTGTATATGCGATTTTAAGAGGGTGTGATGCATAAATCGAAGATGAATACATTTCACGAAATTGCAGATTTCCGTCAGCAACTATCCAAATTGAAATAAAGAAATTCTAAGCAACAATTTTTGCTAGTTTTATCCTGCAAAAATTATCTCGAGAGCCGTATTTCTGGAACACAATCTCCTACACAAGATTTCGAACATTTGATTTCGGTGCAAGAGATTACTCTTAATGAATTCGTCGCTCTGGTAAATTGTTTGCTATGAAGTTGACAGAACATGTTTGCTAAGATTGCTTATGTTTCAGTTATTTATTGTGTTGACTTCTTAAAACCTCGAGATTTCAATAGACTTTTATATCGTAACTACTTTTTTTAATCAAGTAATAGGTCCTTAAGATCTGTTTTTATATTCCATTACTAACTAGTTAGAAGGCACTTAACAAATATTAATACTAAATACAGTAAGTTACTCGAAGGCAATATATACTCAAAATAATACAGGAGCAGTTATAAAAAATAGTTCTTTAGTCAGCTTATTCAGCAAATACATTTTTCCCAAGTGACTATTTTTTGGGCCACAGCCTGTAGTGTCGAAATTACGTACATTTGATCACAAGGCTAGAAATTACGCTTAACGAATGTGTCATTCAGGCAAATTATTTGTTTGAGGAGTTGGTAGATACTACTACCTATAATTACATTTTTTTTTGTTTTTATGTAAGTACTTCCAAATATAATTAGGTTTCAGTTGACGTGTTTTGCTTTGATATATGCACCAGAAGAGGTTGTGTGAAAATATTATAGCTTATGTACCGGATGTAATTTTCCGCGTATAGTACGCGTATATAGGGGAGCAATAGGAACAGCGTATCAGACTCGACGATAACAGCTTTGCTTCATTCGCAGTGGCCAAACTGGCATGCAGTGTTTTCCTTTTACCCTTTTTCCTATGTGCCTTTAAGCAGCGACCCTTCAATTTCGTTTATAGAAAGTTGTTGAAAAGTGCAACACATGGCTTCCAGTGTTGCGCTTTACGAATCTGTCCGGTATTTTCCTTTTACATACGATTTTAATTGTATCTTTTTGACAATATTTGTGTTATCGGTAACGGTTTTTAACAAGCTCTGTATGTTGCGAAGTCAGCTACAGTGCTCCACAGGCAGATACTGTACTCCTAACTAACAAATTGTTCGTAGAACAAGTCACGTCTGAAACAGTCACAAAAACGCTTTTGTTTAGCATTAATTATTTCTAATATTATTTAGCCATTTAAACTCCATGTCTGTAATACTAGTCTGCAAACTTTGTTGGTACAGCACTTTAAAAAATGTGATTTCAGCCCAGTATTATCTACTTAACGTTTTCAAGCACAGTTGTTGGTGAGTACTAAATGCTTTATATGTTTACGGTACAGTTGCTTTTCCGATGTTACTTGTTCTGCGCCGTGGTAAGGGAGCAGGATCCCATCATAAGAACTGGAAGCTAGCGGTCTTGGAACGTGAGAAACCCTTCCACTCAAAGGCAGGTGTCACGATACAACCCTCCTCTCTACGGAGGCAGGTAGTCCCGGATCAAAGCGCTCTTCGGCCCGATCAGGCGACTGCGAGGGAATTACACGCCGATCTGCGCCCCTACCCACCCAGAGGGGGCTGCCCTCCCTCGGCGCACAACCCCTCCTATCACCCTTCCGAATCAACCAGTTTTACCCCAAAAATACACACATCCTCTTCCCACCCTCCTCTTTACACGTAAAATAAACGATACGCCACGGATAAGGACAGGGGATAAAGCATCATCGACGTACCCTTTCCGCTGATCACATCATCCGAAAAGAAAACTAGCAATTTGGGTAATTCACGAGTGTCGAGGGTGCACTGAGGGGTCAAAGGTCACGCCGAATGGGGCACAATAGATTCCCCGGGTCTACTGAAGGGCGCCGGCAATTCAGGGCTAGTTAGCAGCTCGACGTCACCAGCCGGGCTATATCGGAGTCTCTGGTCTCTTCCAGACAACAAGACGCATGTCCTAGCAACAAGGAGACCAGGGGACATCAAACAATCAGTACTCCCCACCGCGGAGACGTCCAGATACAACGTGCGGTCCGTCAGAGCTTGTAGCTACGCCTTCGTGAAGGTAAACTATCCATGCCGTGAAACTCATCTACACTAGCCCGTTGTCTTCGATCATAAACTCTGTAATGTTGGTGTTGTGACTGTGAGTGTGCACACCTCGAAGATCAAGATCAGTTGTGAAACAGGAAACTTGGGCGTCTTTGCAACTCTGAGCGTTCTCGTGACGCTTCCACAGAGCTCGCGATGCGGACTTGCGAATGTGATGGCATGAATTAATACTTCCTCATTGCTGAGCTCAATGTTTACACACTTTAGAAAATATACGATATAATTTTCAACAAATGTGTCCATCGCGTTGTTTCAAATCCAAACGTAAACAATTAAATTGTTATTTTACTCCTAATGTTCAATTATATTAAGCGCAGGTAATTTATTTAATGCAATCCTCTGGACGTGTATATGCAAACCAACGTAAAATTCTTCGTCTTGCGCTGCCAATATATAAATATCTGCCAGTGTTTTGAATTTGAATACAAACTTTTTAAGGTATTAATTTTAAGTGAAGCCATAGTCCCAACGAATGTCCATTTCGTCGTTTCAAATGCAGATGTTTGACAAAACCATTAATTGTGGAAAGCTGCGACCTTTTATGTGACAACCATGGAAAGAACAGTCACTATCATAGCTCCAAGCTCCACCACGACTATGTATTTCCCGTATTCATTTGAATGTAGTACCAGTAAACAAATCAGGGAAAGTCACTGCCGTAGAAGAGTGCGAAGAAAGTTTTCCACATCGCAGGACGTTGCCTTCTGCCTGGTTATGCCACAGTCTGTCCGCAACCCCTGAATAATTAAGCCAGTAAAAAAACCTGCATTGTAATACGGACGAAATCATGAACCATCGTGTCTGAGAGGAATATCAGCGAACTGGTGAATCAGTCAATGGAATTTACAAACAGAATATGGTCAACAATAAGCAGGGCAGTGGAGCATGTAGCTTATTGGACTCTCAAGGTATTCTCACCTTTTTAATATTTAGGGTAGGTCGGTCCGACCGTTTGGCTCAGTGGTTACAGCTACAGACTGCAAGACCAAGGGTCCCCAGTTCGATTCCCGGCCGGGGAGGTTAATATTAACAGGCGCGTCTCCGGGATCAGGACTGGGTGTTGTGTTGCCCCGTCATCCCCACACCGCGGAAGGCAATGGTGAACTACCGTAGAATCACCTCGCCTGTTCGGCCTCGGAGGGCGTTGTACTTTTCATCACGCGGCGCTCTACATGGTTCTAAGTCTGCCTTCGTGCAGAACACCACTCGTCATAATCAAACATGAAGATAGGTTGAGGTGAGGAAGGTGGAGGCAGTGATGGAAAGGGTTAGCCGCGGAAGAGTGTTTACAAAGAGACCGTCAGGTCGCTGAAGCGGGAAGATGGGTCGCTCCAGATAGCAAGGTTATTCTCTCGCTGTCGCGCCGCCCAGCTTGACTGCAGACACCGCTGCTGACCGCGCTATCTGCAATCTCGAGTCCTGGCGCGTCGAGTGTCCTACACCGCTAGGGAGCACGCTCTCATAGGGCCCTTCTAGCAGAGCTTGTGTCCTCAACCACCCTCCAACCCCTCCCTCCTTTGTGCTCCTGGTCTCCGTGCTGAAGTGGTGGCTTCACACCATCTACAACACTACCCCGTACTACCACCTGCAGTTCATGAGTGAAACGATTTTGGTAATTTCTCAAGAGGTACATATTTCAGCGCTAAACGAATGAGCTACAAATTGTAGTTCTCTTCTCTCGAAGCCAATATGTAAAAATTAAAGAGGCAATCCTAGATAACAGTTTTTGCCAACATTCTGAGCAAATATTATTCTCAAATAACGTATTTCTGAGGAACAATCTCTGTCGCCGAAATCTCGTACATTTATTTGCGGCGCAAGAGATAACGCTTAACAAATACATCACTCTGGGTAAATGTTTGCTCATAAAGTTGGCAATATCATTTTCAAGGATTGCCGTTTTGCAGTTTTTCCATACTGACTTTCAAAATCGTGTAAATTTCTATTAAAGTTTTCAAATTTAATTATCTATCACGCAGTCTTAAGGTCGCTACGCGCTTCAAATGCTCTGTAATGTTTTCGTAAAGACATTTTGTTAGGGAAAATTTTCCACACGTGCCTATTGCACCAATGCACGAAAAGAAATCACACTTCGAACAAGTACAGAATGTCATTGTTAAGACACCATCCTCATTAAAAGCACTGTGTATAAGCCCTCCAACATATCTAAAAACGGCTTTTTTTTAAGACTGCCGTAATTCAAAATGTAGTAACCGGTTGTATGGAAAACTCAGATAGAAACGTGCATTGAACTTTGCTTCAGACATTCCGAAAATAAAATTTTACGGTCGACACTGAAAGTCTCACACTAAAAATGGATTGGAGGGAATCAATCATTCACGTTAGTTTGGGGCTTGACTCGAAGCGATTCGGTGTGCGTGCATCAAGGTCGCCCATATAGCTCCGTCCCTTTTGAGCCGTTATCACGCAGAACCGCTCAAGGTAGGCAGCACTGCCTACCCAGAGACTTGGCTAGAGCAAGAATATGGAATGACATGTTCCGTTACATAATCTGTGGCTCAGTACCTGTCGAACCTATTTATACGCCACCACTGACTTATTTGTTCACATGGGTGCGATCCACATTGCTGTAATGTATATTAGGCTCTTCTTACAATACCCTGAACAGTTGTGAACAAATAAATATTTTCGTTCTCATAAAACACTCAATATCATCTACTCATAATTTTCCAGCCATAGATATATTCCTGTACCAATAATTTTCCTAATGACGAAGTAAAAATGTCATTTTGTCGTCGGAAAGTGATATAGCGAAAGGTGTCTGAGCCCCGCGTAGTAAAATTTAATACTTAAATTCCTATCCAGAGCTCCGAGCTAGGCAGCGCCCTTAGGTGGCCGTCTGCATGGAACACACAACGGTGTTTAAAGCATCTACCGTTACAAGTTTATTCGATAACTGCTCAGCGTGCGTAAGCCATTTCTACTTATGAGTAGCAATAAAAAAAATGTTGCACGTGTGTATACCCATCTCAGGTCCTTTATTTACCCCTAAAGTTTAGTTTCATGCTGCCGGAAACGGCGTTAACGTGTGTTTTTGTGGGCTATTTTCGGTATGAAAATCTTAACGCAGAATTTTTCAAAAGTATAGGCGTATATAACGCGTTTTAACCGTTAATGTTACGTCATAAAATGATAGAGTCACCACTAAAAGCCTCATAGAGAAGAGTTGTCGACTATAAGACTGCACGACTATTCAGTGACTTGCGTCTAGAGGCTGGGGGGAGGCGTAATGTGCCCGCTGTGTTGTCCTTATAACTTCCACACTTCTGGACCTCGAAAACTCAAAATACGTTCATGCAGGCGGCCATCTTAAGGCTCGGCATCAGTCGCCATATTCAAATATTTTATTTTTCGCTCTTATGAAATTCTGTGAAGAAAAATGTGAAATTTGTTATTATAATATCAATTATATTTACCTTGCGCTACAATAAAAGCGTCGCAGTTGAACTTTTGACGTATATTTAAGCCACAATCAGTCGAGCATTTTTTTTATGTTCTTAATTTATATGACTGATTGCAGCTTAAATATACGTTTCAAGTTCAACTTCGTTGCTTTTATTGTGTCGCAAAGTAAATAGAATTTATATTATAACGAATATTACATTTTTCTTCTCAGAACTTCATAAGAGCGAAAAATAAAATAATTGAATATGGCGACTGATGCCGAGCCTTAAGGCTGCCGCTGGTGAAGGGTGTGTTTGTGTGTGTGAGGCGAAAATCGTTGAGGCGCTACGTGCGACGTCGGCCGGCGCATGTATTGTGATATCGCCTCTACGGCCAGAGTTGTAAACGCGCGCGCAGTGTTCCCGCCGTTACATTTTTACTGTGGGACTTCAAGCGGTGACTCTATATTTTTATTGAACCCGTCTCTGTAACTAAGTCCAATGTACTTGTAGACCTCAGTTTCGAACAAATCCGTTACATATATCTTGAGAAATAACCGCGTGAAAAAGCCGCTTTTAGCCAAATTCGTGTGCTTTAAAACAACGCTTCCAATGTGCGTGGTGTCTTGAAAGTCACATTCACAATTAGTTTAAAGTGTGTTTTCTTTTCGTAAATAAGCACTGTGGAGTACATTTACTGGTCTCTGAGAAAAAACGTAACTGCGAACACACTGCACGCAGTTCGAGCGCCATCCAGGCGGTCCCCTTAACTGCGAAATTCCCAGGGCTGGTGAATATAATGTGAAGTGAGTTGCAGAATGAAGAGGCGGGGTAAACGAAGAAAATCAACCGAATAGCGACTTCTCACCTTCGAAAATCCTGGTAAAGCCACCTCCTTCTCAGGAATCGAACCCAGATCGTAATGGTGGGAGGCCAAGCCATTATAGACGGAGCCATTGTTTAGCAAAGATAGGTAACAGGGAAGGAACTGGTCATGGTTAGGACCACCCCAGCGTGTGCCTGGATTTGTTGAAAAAACCGCAATTATGATGGTCGGACCGGGAATAAAATCTGTGTCCTCCCGTATACGATTCCAGTGTTTTACCGAAATGCTACTTCGCTCGGTGCGAAGTAGGAACAGTAGAAACAGAAGGTTCTGCTTTTTTCAACGCAACAATGGGCCATTAGTTACTGTGCAATAAACGTGTAGTGATACATATAATATATTAATTTAAGTACTTAATGTGCATCTGGATAAAAAAAATATATATATATCTGATGCACTGTACCAGAGTTTCGTGGTGACAGCAACTGAACCCTTTCGGTAATGTTGCTAGAGAGAAAAATGTAACGTGCACAGTGAATTTAAAGTCCTGGAGGGTAAGGATAGCTGAGTTAATATTCAACTCGTGGTTCAGCTCGCAAAAACGAAAAATAGAGTAGGTGAATGGAAACAAGATATAAATTTTATAAGTCCGAGGCAGCTCTCCTCACGCCCACATTTTAGCGTCATCTAAGGAAAACAGTATTTTAAACCCTAGCTATATTAAATTAATGAAAACACTAACTTATTTAGTGGTGACTACATAATTTTGTGGCGTCCAGGAAAATTTTTTGTGGTCGCTATAAATATTATTTTGCAGGGTGAATATCAACAAAATATTTGGCGCCTACCACAACATATTTTTTTCCGTGTAGAAAACCCGTAATTATTCTTGTGGTCGGAAACAGTGGCGAAGCGACGCCATGTTCTATGGCAAGCAGTATGACTTTACACTGTGAGCACGTGGGTGGAATTAACGTGCCTGCCAGACACAACTAATGAAAGTGATTTGTGGTGACCTATGTCTAGGGACCTGAATATTTCGCGGTTTCTTTTAGGCACGAGCTAGGATTCAAACGGTATGTTCTTGTCACGCTCGTATATGGCCTTTGACTTGTTTAATACCTCCTGTAAGTCATTGAGCGAATAACCGAACTATAACTAGTGCCCGGTAGTTTTCGCGATAAGATGTTTGCCCTACTTTGTTTCAGTGCCTTACGTGCACACCTGCAGCTCAACTTCATGGTTATTGGCAGAGTGTTTTTGTGCAGAGTCATTATTCATTTGACTGTGCCAATCAGTACATGGATAACTGTGACACAACACGTCTGTGATTTGCGGGTTTAACCTCCAGACGTTGTATGTTACGGCATCCAATCACTGACCACAAAGCAGAGATGCAGGTGCGCACGTAAGACACTAAAACAAAGTTCTGCAAACATGTTTTCGCGAAAACTACCGGGCCCTAGCTATAACTAAACACGGGCTAATATCACTGTGTCAGCGAGCAGCTAATGAACAGCTCGTGTCTGGTTAAGTTCCTATATAATCTTGGAGGCTAGCCTACAAGTCAGTGATCCCACGAATTTTTCAGGTCTCTACCTATGTTATTCATAGGGACTGGAAAATTTCGCGAATTCAAAGACCTGCAGGCCATTGTACTATGCATATTCAATCCCCGACTATTTGTCAACTAGCTGCTACTCTCTGGAACAGCAGACAGTGGACGAATAGACGGGGCCTGAGTATGCGTAGTGCAATTGATTCTAGCCTGCAGGTAATTTAATTCGCGAAATGTTCTAGTCCCTAGTTGTTCGATCATTCGATACTTTCTTCTCGCAAGCTACTGGCAGACGTATGTATCAACCTATACCAGTCTATAGCTACACAAACAACAGTGTCGGAACACGACCACACTACGCTAACTGTGACTCGTACAACACGCCTTTGTCTCATAGCGGCGAACTATCAGCGAGAAGACTGCCAGACCTGTGACTTGAACTTAAAGGCTAGGAAAGGTGTCACCGTACTTGCAGGTCGCGGACGTGTAAAATACGTCCATTCACTTGGCCACCTTGAGCACTGACCAAACTCTCTCTCCAGCCCACTTCTTCGCCTCTGCATGCGTACATGTTCTGTGCCGTTGTAGTGAGAGAAGGACTGGGAAGGGGCAGGGTGATGCTGCGGCCCATTTGGTCAGGAGATGTATGTGCGCCGGTGTCACGAGGAGGGCTGGCTGCGCCCAGATAACAGCCCCTGTGTGGCCCCTCCCTCCAGTGCTGGCTCAGCAGCGGAGAACCATGGCGCGGGGGGAGGAAGGTGCCGAGGATCCGTCAAATGCGGCGAGGGAGAATCCCCCCGTGCGTGCGTGTGTGAAGTATAGCGCCGGCACGCCCGCCAGACAATAATGAAGAGCAGAGCCGATGGCCGCGATCAATCTGCCTCGGCTCTCTCTTCCTCTAGACGGCAGACACTCCCCGCCCGTAACTGCCGCTACCTCGGCGAAGTAGCCTCACACGAGGATCGCTTTACACACTCTCTACTAGTCTACTGGATGCAACAAAATAACTAGAGGTAATGGTTAGAGAAGATGATTTATCGCGGGAAAACTTGACTGTTTGCTAGGTTTCAACGTACTTCCAGCATATCAAAAGATTACTGGCTTTCGCTTGTATGTGTAGTTGTTACCTTATTTGACTCAGCCAATAAGAATCCGGCTACTGTGATATTTGATGTTTATTATTGGTCTGCTGACAGCTGTGTTGTGTCGGACTTATATCACCAAATCATACCTGTCACAAGGAACTATGTACAAGTGTTTTCAAGGTTATGTTGGCACAAAAATTTTTCGCGATATACCGTCGTCTCTAATTATGTTTTATCGCGGGTAAACCTGGCTGTTTGCTGGGTTTTAACATACCATAAGCTTACCATAAGATCAGCGACTTTTGCATGTACGTGGAGCTGTCACCTTATTTGACTGAGCCAGTGAGATTCCCGGTATTGTAATATTTGGTGCCTGTTATTGGTCTGAATACAACTACGTGTTGTCAGACGTATGTTAACCAAATCATATATGCTGCAAGAAACTACAGCTTTTTCAAGGTTATGTTGGCACAAACATTGTTCGCGATATACCATGATCTATAACCATTACTAACGATAAGTAGAAACCGGTAAACTTCGCAGGTTCACAGACTTGTAAACTGGCCTTCAAGGACATCTGTATACTCATGAAAACAACACCTGCTCACTGGCTGCCCGCTGACAAAGTGATAACTAGAGGTACGTCAATTTCGCGGATTCATCTGGCAGCAGCCTAGACTTGTCAGTCCTATACACCTACTGGCCACAATCGATAATCTATTGGCTTATAACCGTACAAGCAGGTAGCAAACGATAGCACTTTGGATTATTTCCTTATTTACTACTGGCTTGCAGTAGTCAAACGCGTTTCGTAACAGCCGCCAGCAAGTTACAGACATGACAATGAAGTATACATAATTGGCGGTCAACCTGACCTGGAATGTATCTGCGAAATTTACGTACCTCTAGTGATAACACATGACTGGCTCTGCATTTACAGTTGTTTCTTTATTGGTGGCTCAGCACCTCCCAAGAGGTGACAAATTTGTTAGAGTCGGTTGTTTAATCCTAGCTTGTGCCCGAAAGAAAATGCGAATTTTTCAGGTCCCTAACGATTAGGGATTTGTTAAGGTTGTTGATTTATGGCGGGAAAATGTTTGACTACTTGATAGGCTTCAATGTAACGTGCTCATATATTGACGTCTGCCTGGACGAATGATAATCCGCTGCGCCTGTATTTAAAGTTTGTGAATCGTTGGAACCTCTGATATTTGGTGAAAAAATGTTGCATTAACTTCTTTAAATACCATACGGTCACATCTTCAGCTATACTTCATGGTTATTAGCTACGTAATTTGGTGCAGAGGCGTTGCTAATTTAATTGTGTCAATGAGAAAAGGTAACTGGGACACCAAATGTCTGTTAAGGTTCGTTTATGTAGAAACCAGTTGCTGGAAACAATTCCTAGATCCAGTGGACTAGAAAGGAAAATGAAACGTGTAGACGCACTCTTCCAGTAATTGGTGTCAGTGCTGGCACTAGTATAAAAAATGTTCAAGTAGCTGACTCGACGAGTCAGTTCCTGGCACGCCGATGAGGTGCCGGAACGCAGAATTCCAGAAATCGCCGGCGTAGTATCCAGCTGGCTGTAAATATGACAAAGTGGAGTGGCAAATACACTATTTCATTTAAGAACTGTATGAATCACACAAATGTTAATGTTCCAAATTTTTAAACTTAAATTCCGAACGCGTTTTCTACCATGCACTATGCGCGCGAGACTGTGCAGTTCAAAATGAATCAATTTTTTTATCAACTCTTCTTAATTTTTTTTCAAGAGTTTTCATTGTCCGGAACCTGCAAGAAATAATGTACAACTTTGCACACGTGTGGTATTTTCAAAATTTTGTAAAGGATGTTTATATATATGTGTATATATATATATATATAAAAAACTTCTGCGTGGATTTTGTATCTACACTACACTCAATAGAAAACTCCCTGCTCCGAACGTACTATACGTACACAAAGTATTTTTTTCACACGTAAAGTATTATTTAAATATAATTTATGTAATATTGTATGAAGTTTATGTATAAACAGCACCGCCCGGAAGAAAGGAATGCTATATCAGCGGCCGTGTGTTTTTATATATAATTAAATAACACATCCATAATTAAACCAAACGAATATGTTATTTAAAATTTTGCTACTTAAGAAAGTTATATTTATGTAGACTTTATACTTCACAGTGTTAATACGTTATACTTCAATGAACAAATTAGTTTGACAGTAAATTATCCATCCCCATATTTTTAGTTAAACATTTGCATATACAACAAATTGCAAAATGTGTTTAAAATATTGAAAACATTTAAAACAAATTACAGTATCCGTTTTAAATATTGGAAATATTTACTGTCCTAACATTTAATTATTTGATATTTAAACGAACCTGCTTCGTCGTTAATACAAAAGTAGCCAGAAAATGTATATTAACATCACCAGCAACTCATAGTTCTTTAGTTATATAGTATTTCCTATAATTTTTCCGTCGGGGTATTCACAAAAGCAACGTATGCCTCAGCGAAGAGCTGTTTTCTCACGAAGTGGTGCAATATTGTTTCACACTTCAACTGGAAACGTGTGGACGTACACTGGATTTACAAGCTGGTACAATTCACTAGCCTCTTTCCTGGATCCAGATACTCTCTCCAGCTAGTAGCCTCGTGTAAACAAGCATTTAATTGCGGGTATCACCCAAAAACGCTGAGAATTCAAAACACCCAATTACTACCCATGAAGCAGAGCTGCAAATGTTCCCAAAAGGTATTGAAACAAATTGGGGCAAAATTATTTTCACAAAAAGAGACTTAATGAATCGTATATAACTAGGGCGCGGAAGTTTTCACGAAAAGATTTTTGCAGCACTTTGTTTTAGTGCCTTACGTGCGCACCTGCATCTCTTCTTTGTGGTCAGTGATTGGATGCCTTAACATACAACGTCTGGAGGTTAAACCCCGCAAATCACAGACGTGTTGTGTCACAGTTATCCATGTACTAATTGGCACAGTCAAATGAATAATAACTATGCATAAAAACACTCTGTCAATAATCATGAAGTTGAGCTGCAGGTGTACACGTAAGACACTGAAACAAAGTGGGGCAAAAATTTTTCGAGAAAACTACCGGGCCCTAGTTACAAACAACTAAACCGTGCCATCAGCCGTCGTGCACTCATACGAGACGACGAACATTACATTGTTTTGGAACGTACGTTGACACGAATGATTCTTGCAATCTTCCCATGCCGCAATAAATTGTGGGAACTGTACACGAAGATTTTATAAGAAATCTACAGTTTTCGGAAATGTTTCGTTGATATGTTACATTGTTATGATAGAGTAAAATACTGCCGCTTACTCAACCACCTGTTCATTGCACAACCTCACACCGGCTGCAAACACACCCCTACATAATTCCATCCCTAACAAAGACTAAATAGCGTCTCTTCAGATTGCTGATATCTCAATTAAAAACTTCCCAGTTCATCCCAAATCCTTAACCTGTATATTTGTATTTGTTCCCACCAGCCTGATTCATGATAACTAGTGACCGAGGAAAATATGCGGGTTCATTTACCTGTGGGTTAGTCTCCAAGAATATATGAGTACTGAAGCAGACAACAGCTGCTCATTGAATGCTTGCGGACGCAACGATAACGGCTTGCATTAGTTTCAGTTTGACTATTGGTTAGTCTCAGAGACTCGGAGGTGTCAAATACGTCGTAGGCCAATTGCGAAAGTGACACAAACGTACAGTTGCTGGAATTTTAGTTTGTGTTCAAAAGAAAGCGCAATTTCTTCAACTCTCGGACGATAAACAGGAAAATTTTGCGAGTTTAATGACATGAGAACCTAGGTTCCATTGTCCTATGCCTAGGGCCAGGTAGTTTTCGCGAAAAGATTTTTGCAGCACTTTGTTTCAGTGCCTTACGTGTGCACCTGCAGCTCTGTTTTGTGGTCAGTGATTGGTAGGGCCACGATTTTGTCGCGGAAAGATTTTTGCCCCACTTTGTTTCAATGTCTCACGTGCACATCGGCAGTTCTGTTTCAAGGTTATTGGCAGCGTGTCTGTGTTCAGACACGTTTCTCATTTGACTGCACCTATCAGAGTAAGATTATTGTGAGTCTGTACGTCTATAATTTGCCAAGGCCAGTGAGAGTAAAATCATCCAACCACAGACGATGTAGCAGAGCTGCAGGTGTGCACATGACGCATCGAAACCGAATGTTGCAAAAATCTTTTCGCCATAAAATCGTGGCTCTAGTGATTGGATGCCGCAACATACAACGTCTGGAGGTTAAACCCGCAAATCACATACGTGATGTGTCACAGTTATCCATGTACTGATTGGCACAGTCAAATGAATAATGACTATGCACAAAACCACTCTGCCAACAATCATAAAGTTGAGCTGCAGGTGTGCACGTAAGACACTGAAACAAAGTGGGGCAAAAATATTTTCGCGAAAACTACCGGGCCCTACCTATGCCTTCTTCGGCATCGGCGAGTTAGCTGTTTCACCACAGGCATGGTTGTACGGAATTTTTCTTAGTTCATCTCAGGACTGTTTTAGTTCATAGTCCTCCCGTCCGTGTTTCATAAACAGCGACGAAACAAACAGAGCGGAAACGCATATTCCTTTGAATATTACATATTGCTCTAATATGATTTCGTAACGGTTGGACATAAATTCGGTAGAACCAATGTTCGATTTCCGGACCTGATGTCAATTTTACACAGTTTCTCGAAAACGCTCCACGCGAATGTCTGGACATTTACTTAACATATGCAATTCCTACGGACTATGCTGATTTTCGCGAAAAGAGTTTTGTCTCAGATTGTTTCAGTGCCTTACGTGCAAACCAGCCGCTCTGTTTAACGGTCAGTGATTGGTAGAGACATGAACTTTTCGCGAAAAGAAATTTGCCTCACTTTGTGTCAGTGACTTGTGTG
This sequence comes from Medauroidea extradentata, assembly GCA_003012365.1. NCBI lineage: Eukaryota > Metazoa > Arthropoda > Insecta > Phasmatodea > Phasmatidae > Medauroidea > Medauroidea extradentata. The sequence goes on from PNEQ01070239.1 coordinate 15,698, forward strand.
CACGTCTGCAGACTTGCTTCACGGTCAGAGATTGGATGTTTTGACATTCGTGTGTCGTGGGGTTTTACACGCAAATCACAGACGTGTGGTGTTACAATAACCTTATTGTGATTGGTACAGTCAAATGAGAAACGTCA
>PNEQ01070240.1:0-15834 GCA_003012365.1 Medauroidea extradentata
TGGTGGAGGGGCCTGTAAGACAGACTTGTACGCCTTATTAGGCAGCAAGCAAGGGTCAAGCCTGTGATTGGCTAGCTGAGAAATGCACAGTAGTGGTCACAGGGTCAGGCGAAAAGACCATCGCCGAGAGAGAGAAATCATCGCAACGTTACCGAGGACGGTCGTGCGAGCGGGCTGCGGCCCAAATAACCAATGAAAGGATAGGGAGTGGCAAATTTACCACGCGCGGGCAGCACCAGGGCCTAAATTAACTTTATTAATGAATAACTTTCGATTTTTGGACTAACCTTTATCTATAAAATTTCTTCCGCCCGCGTGTGTAGGTCGTTGGTGCGGGATACTTCGGTATTTCCCTTCATAAAGTAAAGGCTGTGTGCCGTTTTTTTTAACTTTCCTTCCAGGCGAGACTTTCTCGGGAATACACTGGTGACTGGAGGAATGTTTTTTTTGTGTTTGTTATACGATGGTGAAAAATCGGAATAAACACTGAAACGAACTACAACTATTTCATTTCAAGGGTAACATAGAACTGATCTTGTAAAATTATCGACGGAGCTAGTCGTGGCAAAAAATAACTTTAACATTCAATAAAAGTGCAGGTAGTTCATCATCAAATTTACCCAGCTCGCGAGGGCGTGGCTGGAAGTGTCGGCGTGTCGCTGTCCAGCTCCAGTCCCGAGGTTAAGCAATACGAGACAATGAAAGGAGCGCGGCGACGAAAAGCGACGGTACACCCCTCATTTGAATCCAAAAATGCTCCTATACTCCCTCGTAATTACCAAATTATTTTCCTTCGCCCTCTACTCAAAAGGATAAGTTGGCACGTCCCTGGAAACATCAACGTCATCCTAAAATAAAAGGAGCAACAAATTTATAGGCACAGTACTGCTAAAATTAAAAGTGCATTTCACCCACAGAGGAACTGCAAACTTAGGACATGTGAAATTAGTACTGACCGAAAAAAAATATTATTGCAAAAAAAATTATTGCTCACTAGATTGTAATGAAGGATCCTTTTGACAGATTATTGGAGATAGGAAGATATTCTATTGACTTAGATTTCTTAGATTTGTTTACTAGAATAGACTTTGAAACATTAAAAAACAATAAAATTTAAAGCCTTGAATGAAATGCTTAAAAACTACAATAAATCTTCAATTTTTTAAAAATTACTCACGATCTTAAATCATTACGGCTTTGAACTTACTACATTACTTGCCTTCTATTATCATAAGTAAGGGTTCTTATAAACTGCTGCAAGCTTTAGAGGAAAGAAATTGAAATACTTCATGAAAGGTGATACAGATACTAAAGATTTTGGTGAGTATTTGAAAATGGATGCACGGGTTCCATAAACTGCTGGGCTTATCTTCACCGTCCACATGCTGGACTTAACACAAACATGCACTTAGAACACGTGAATAGTGTTCTAAATGGGGACCTTGTATATTATACATTATGGGAGCCAAATATTTTATTATTTTTTTTTAATTTTAATATTTGTAAGCGATAATGTTTATTTTGTTGGAAAATGTAGTGACTATGGTTTGCTATCTTGAAAATTTTTTAGCTTTCACAGTTTTTGCATAATTGCATTTCATAGTCAACATTTCCCTATTGGTTTTATGCATAAAACCTCTAAACCAACAAACTCAACCTAATGAAATAGTTCTTCTCAAAAACAATGTTAAGGCCTAGATCAACACACATATAAAAACACACACGTTAATATAATTTTGTATTTTAAAAAGTTACTAACAATTTTTATAATTTTTTCCAAATCAAGCAAAGTTTTATCAAAACAAATTATTAACTTAGTGTTTTATGTGTGTTGACCTAGTCAGTGGAAAATAGTTAGTGAAGTACAGTTTGTTGGTTTTGGACATATAAATAAAACCATAACATGAAAATGTTGACTATGAAATGCAGTTGTGCAAAACTATGAAAGATAATATATTTTCATGGTAGCGAAACAGTAATTAATAAAGTCTGCAAAATAAACACTGTCTCTCTTCAAATATAAAAATATATAAATAAATTTGATACATTATGGTGAACTGCCCCATGGAGCGCAGCCATCTTTTATTTTCATTTTTTTCTCCGCTCTAAACTTTCCAGATGGCGTATTGATACACTGACCTTTCATGCTCTAAATAAGTCTACAACTATATTTTTATATTTACATAGTAAATTACTTCCATGGTAAATTAATTCCATACCATACGTCATTTGCTAGACTACCTACTAATGTTAAACTATACAGTAGAGAACTTCGTGATGAAAAAACACGACGCTTCTGTTGAAAAATTTGCAGCGAGGAAAATATTGAAAATTGAAGATGACCGGGCACCATTGCCTGCCTTAATGTACTTTGTGAGAGACAAACTTTACGACAGACTAATGAGCAAAATTCCTGCCATTCATCACCAACATAAGAAGTGACTAAAAATCTCAATCGAGGAAATTGTGTTCGATGGAAGTATTTGGCAATGGTGAGTCGACACAAGTGGTAATGAGATTGACGTTATAAGGCAGACCAACACTTGCATTGTGCATGCGACGTATGTTCTGATGAATGTACATTTTGTTCATGATTCTGTAAGCAGCTGCACCAATTTTGCAATTAAATTTTATGTGTGTAAACACATTCATGCAATCAGATGAAACGTAGGACTACACGAAACACGAAAATCTGGCAGAAGAGAATAGTGCTTCAGAAATAAATTTAGTCATATATGAAATTCCCTATTTGAATAAACAAGATGAGATAGTAAGGGTATTACAGTATAAGCAACAAATGAATGAAACAAACATAGCATGGCTAAAATCAGACATCATTCAGAAAACATTCTGGATGAATTTGAACCCACTTAAAGTATTAAAAAAATTTAAATACTTTTGCTGTAATGTGAGCACTGAGCACATATATGAAAAGGACACGTGGCAAGACTGTGACGTGATGTGATGCTAGAATGGTAATGGTGGGGGAAAGCGCAGGGCATCATGGCCCTGCTGAGGGAAAAGGACCCTTCTAACATCTTTGGAAAAGGGGTAGCAGTGAGAGCGGGCATACCCGAATCAAGGTTACGGAAAGAGCCGAAGCCGGCTTCATCATCTAAGCGCCTAGACATAAGTCGCGTCACCTTGCTGTGCTCATTCAAGTATCGTTACTTGTAGTATTACGCTAATGATGCCGGCTGTCCATAGATACTTCTGAAATCTCATCTTGTTTTCTTCCAGCAAAAAGCCTTCTAGTGGTCGGTAAGTGTGCTTTGACGTATTAACATGTGATGTGATATTAATATTTACGTATATAAATTACAGTTTCACCAGTGTTGGTAATATAATTGCAAGGAAACATATTAAAACCAATTTAATGTGTAATTTTTCAAAATAATATTTTAATAACACATTAAATCGCAACTCTACTTCATAATTCACTACAGCTTTATTTTAAGTAAGTCAGTTGATGCTTGGGTGCAGTAATGAACAGTGGTATATTTTGGGAAGGTTTCTCTTAACTGTATTTTTAAAATTAATATCCACAGCTATCACACCGTGCCACCTAGGATTCGCAAACATGATTCGACTAGCAATTCGACGTTACTATCACAGACACGTAAATTTAAAATCCCATAGGATTTTCCTTATGCAGGAAAAGAAGGCGATCACAAGCAAGAACCGACTATCAATCAGAATATTTATATGACAAGACAAAAATTACTCTTTCAACTTATTTTCCTAAACGACACTGTCGTATGCGAGTTTAAATTTTTTGTTTCATATTGTATGTACTAAAACTATACACATTTTTGCTTATATGTATGTTACTCTTGTATGCATGTGTACAGGTTCTCTGCAATGTCTTGTTACCCCCTGTATGTAGTTTATGCATATTGTTATGGTATTATGATGTTATGGTATCTTGTGTTGCAATATAACCTTGCACAGCATCCGAACCATAGGAGATATCATGCCCAAACCACATTTCAAAAAATTTACCACCCTTCCTCTGTCAATCTACCCCCCTTCCTTTTCAGACCCACCCCCACTCTCCTCGGAGGAGATGCTGTGACCGGAGGGTCCTGTTTTTTACTTTTCACACATTTTGGGCCGTAGAATCTGAACGGTTTGAGATATCGACTTGAAATTTGGTTGGGATACTTTTGTCAATTATATCTCAAACTCCCTCTTACGGATTTTCGAATTTTTTATTATTAAGGAGTAAGTTTACCCCTTTTTTCGGGGTGCACCAACATTTTTCCTTTTCGAAAATTTATTCGGATTTTCAGTTTAGTAGAAAGAATGGCTAAAGTTTGGCGGGTAAAAGAGTTTTCGGCAAAAAATATTTTCTGAAATTGTTTAAGGGGTCCCCAAATTTGGAGGCCCATAACTTTTGAACCATTTGCGATACAGAGCTGTGATCTAAAATATACACAAATATAACACATTTATATCCATACTTAGTGATTTTTAGTTCAACTCGAAAAAATATTTCAACATCCTGAATTTATGCCCAAACATTAAATTTATATATATATATATTTTTATTTTCATATTTTGCACGTTGAGTTATGTCACTGTATTAAATTTCATTCACATATCTCAAATAGTTTAGAAGTTGCAAATTTTTAAAAATTTTTAAAGGGGATTATAAATGTCTATAACTTCCAAACTATTCGTGTCACAAGACTGAGCTTTTGGCAGGGGGTTTTCATGCAAGCACTTTTCACTTACTTTCTTAGGTTTTTAATTTTTGACAAACCCAACATTCCCAATTCCATTATCCTACTACGAAAATTGGAATAACAGCCTGTACATACGCTCAAAAATTCATTTAATATTTTTTTCGTATTCTGTGTGTCAAGTAAACCACTCTACCAAATTTCATTCACATATCTCAAATAGTTAAGAAGTTATCAATTTTAATTTTTTTAAAGGGGGTCCACATATAAATGCCTACTACTTTCACCTCCAGGTGTATTTGCCGGATTTACGGAAAATTACAGAAACGGGCCAAGAACCCAGGACCTTAAATTTTTTCTATCAGAAACCATATCTACCAACTTTTTTTTTGCGCACGGGGATTACATTTCACCAAGAGGTGCGCAAAAGCGAGCCCTGGCAGCACCAGTCGCTAATACTACTTCTTCTAGGGAAACATGTTCCCTGTTATCGAGTTTAGCCCATTTCTGTGAGCATACGAGTCTCACAGGCTAGATACCATAACATCATAATACAATAACAATATGCATAAACTACATACAGGGGGGTAACAAGATATTGTGGACAACCTGTAAAATGCTTATAGAATTAACATCGATAGCATAAAATTGACATAGACAACATAGCCATCCCATTACAAACTAAAAAAATATTTTGGACACACGCCATTGCAGCAAGTGGTGTGTCACAGAAAACCAAAGAATACACACAAACAGACAAGTAAACAAACAAAAGCAAATTAATTCCTTTTGTGTAATAATCTGGGAATTTTTTGTGGTTCTTGGATGCTTGTTTGTGTTCATCTATTTTGTAACTCATTGACGGAATTCCTTGTGGAATTGTGTATGTTTACCTATGTTTGCCAGTTGCAAACAAAATCCTTTTGTTTGCTTCCTTGTCTATATGTTTGTATTGTCTGGTTTTCTTCGACATACCATTTGCTGCAATGACGTATGCCCAAAATACTTCTTTAGTTTGTAACTTGCCCCCATTGCAAGAATCTTTTAAAAGTAACAGCATATTTGCAATAAGTCAGACGAGGCGCTAAATAAAAAAGTGACATCTTTTTGTAAGAAGTAGATTATTTTTTAAACCTATCTTGGCAATTGTAGTACATTTGATGTGTACACAATAAATAATTGTGGATAATGTAAGAATTATTCAGATGTTAATATTGTTATTTATTGTTTTTTTTTCTCTATGCTTAAAATGATTTGTTTACTTGTCATAAATGTTAAATATTTTCCATTTTCTTTTGGACTAAATTAAATGTTTTTATGAATGAGAAGACAAATAGGTAAATCTGATATTTATTATTTTAAATTTATTGTTGCTAAGCTGACAGGCATGAACTTGGAGAGACAATACTTTGTCTATGGACAAAACCTTCTTGGAAGAAATAAATGAAAAGTGTATATTCTAATCGTTGTTGCTAGTTATGGAAAAAAATGTGCATTGTCCAGGATGAAGAAAGGGTTATTGTATTGTCTGTATGAAAATATTATGTAGTGTGCTATTGTATAAGGACTGCTTCTTAACTAAGTGTACAGCTAAAAAGGGATTAATAACACTGACTGGTTAAGGTGATTGTTTGCTGAATGAACATTTTCTTTACCAAATGGAAACTGTACGTTAAGTATTTCAAGTTTGCCAAAAATTATTTTTAATGTTTCAACTTTACAGTACCGCAGAACAGATATTAATTTAATTTATGGTATTTTGCTTCACCTATTATTTTATAATACCTTATATATTCTCCATCTATAGCCTACACAAGTTCAGTCACCCAAACATGTCACACATAGTTGCTAGTTAAATCAATCATCTACAGTTTCGTATTTACCTAACATGGTAGTAGAACAATAATTTAAAACTTCCCCGATTTCTCTTGGAGTATGACATGTTTTATCTTTTGTCTTCTCAGTATATTTTATTAAGAAATGATGGATTGTGTAGTGCATGGTTATTTATGTTTGCGCACAGCAAACACGCGCAAACCTACGCCTGGAATAGTAATTATGTACAAAGAATAGGACAGGATGATGTCAGATAACATTATTTTCTCAATATCGTGGTATATCGTGATACGCATGTTTAATTTTCTTAGTAGTGTCGCGATATCTTCATGGTCAGAGTAAAAGACTCCTATTTGGATTGAACCTAGAATTGTTCTCATGTCGGGAAGATGACAGGCGATGTCCTTGTGTCTTTGGCATATGGCTAGTCTTGGGCTATCCTCCACCCTAATTGTCACATTTTGCCAAATTGCCTACACCACCTTCCTCCATCGATAATTGATTTAAAAGTGGCCTTTGTTTTCACCATTTATTGTTCCTATTGATAGTTATTGAATACATGAAAACACTTTCATAAGTTTATAAATTGAACAATCACACTGTTGTTTTATATAATGTGCATATATACATGTTATTTTATTATATATTATATACATATTATATACAATTATTACATATACTGTATTGTATAAGGTGGTAGGTGGCAATATGGCCCAGTTGTTCTGTAAAATGTTACCTGCTAACGAACCTCTTTGCTAGCAGGACAACCACAAAGCTACTAGTGATGTTATGTAACGGCAGAAGTTTCAAACTCGTAGTCACAATTTTTTTTCTGTAGAGCGTGCGTGGAAGAATACGGAGGTGAGTGTTGCTTTGATTTCACTACTTTTCTCCTCTAAAGAACCACTGCCTTTCAAGTTTTGGACTTGAAATACGTATACGTGAAATAAGATGTCAACATATACTTAATTCACAACACAACCATGCCTTGAAAGTCTGTTTTATATTATTCCTCTTATTCATAACAAATAGAATTAAAATGTCACACTAACAGGTAATAAGGCCCACTTGTGTTTTGAGTGGGTCTTATTACCTGTCATGGAATCTTAAGTACATTACGTTTTATTTGTTTAAATTTAAATACCAAGAATCACTCGGGGGCTGTTGACCGGCATGTTGTACGTGTTTCATTTATTTTCATATAAGAAGAACGGTAAGAAAATATGTCAGTTACTATTTATTAGTCCCCAGAAAATTATTTTAACAACCTGTTCTAACACGGCCATTTTTTCTTAAGATTCAATCAAATTATAAGAAACTGTGGCTGCGTATATTACGCACAGCAGTCTTTTAACATGCCGAGAAAAGTCAGATGATGACATGTCACTCTTTCAAAGATTGACAAATCTTCTGAAGTCTTCACCATTTCAAGTACACCAAACATCAAACGTGTCACACATTCCTCAGCAAGAAGACTATTAACTACAGACCTCAAACCCTGAACAGAAATCTCATTGGAAAAGAATCTGTCCTAACCCCTGCAATCATGATTCAACCAACCACCTCGAAAGCTAGTGAAGAGCCATGGCTCTGCAGTATTTATCAATATTTTGTTGCAGACATGAGGACATATCTTTCATGCAATACCTGGATCCATGAGAAATGTAGATGACTTACAGCTGACGGTGATGTCCTAAATGTTATGAGTAACTAATGTGGTTTCTGTCACCAATTTACTTTAAGCTTGAATTTTATTGTTTGTGATTATTTTATTTTTGATTTCGGTTGATAGTTTCAACTGGTGGATACAATAGTTAATGGCACTGACAGTTTTTACTTTGTAAATTAATGACTGGGCAGTTAAAGTTAGTTATAGGGGCACATAAGTGTGAAAAATCTGAAACAATCAGAACTTTATTTGTTTCATTATTTATTTTACCTTTTCTGATGAAGTATGTAATGGATTTAAAGACTTGTAATGGATTTAAAGACTTTGACTCATTCCTCACAATCCAATTAATGCAATACGTTTATTTTCCTCATCCATTAGAAATTTTAATTGGTGTTTTTGTGTGGTAGTTTTTTAAAATTAAGAACTTAAAGTATTGCTATACATTAAGACTATATTTGTGATAGTTACTTTGTTCAAACTTTAAACAAATCTGCATTATTACTCTGAATCTATAGTATCTACCAATAGCCATATATTTAATTAAAAATTGCTATGAAATAAGTTTAATTTAAAGTGATTTTTTATTTTTGTATGTAAGAAATAACATTTTTATCATTCTATTATCTTATTGTCTTTTAAACGTGAAGAATTAAAAATTTTTCTGGCTATTTTTGGATTGATTATATTTTTAACATTGGCCTTATTATATGCTGTTGCAGGTAATATGGCCCAGTTACACATGATTAAGTTTTTATTTATAAAGTTACCAGAACTTTTTGATATCAGCAAGTTTGTACAATATTTATGCAGGAGACAAACAATCATTTTCTGTATTAGGCATTTTTGTATATCATCAATATCTAAACATTTATTAGCCATTGTTTCATAAGTAGGCCTTATTTGCCCCTCCCCCCCCCTTACCGCACATAATGAAATTAGTTTATATGCCTCTGACTCATTAAAATGGTGAAGTCACAGCATATTTATATGTCGGTCACTAGTGAATTCAATTCAGAAAAATCTGTCTTCTGCACAAGGAAACAAACCCACCATAGCTAAGTAAACACTATTCTAGTGTAATCATTTTTTAATGCCCTATTTAACTAACATAGGTATCTGTATTCAAAAAATAAAACGTCACGATAAAAGCAATAGTCACAGTAAAGAAGTTTGTAACAAATATTTTACATTATCGAAAGCCCACGCCTTCAACTTAGCGGTTAGAGGTGAGGATAAAGTGGCAACCTTTTGCAAAGGTCGATACAACGGGAGCATACTCAGAAAAATCACATTCTCCAAATGAAATAATACCGGGTAACACTGCCAGAAAACTAGCTTGAATATTTTTGGAGTATAGAGCGGTTCAACTACTAAATTAGCAAGGACCTCTTAAATACATGAACACACTACATGTAAGTAAAAACTCTATTTCAGCTAGAGTTGAAAATTTTGTTTGGCACACTTTATTTTGGTGGATTCACAAAAATACTGTATGACTACAAAAATTATTTTGCTGTGTTTTGATATAGTTAACAGTAAAAACTGAGCCGAACAATTGAAGTAATTTTAGTGAGTCAACACTACTGAGAATTAAAAAAATAAATAATTAAATAATTATAAATACTTCGTACTTGCAACATGGCTGTAGAGTCATTATCTGCTTAGTTTGAATGGTACATGTTGTTTGAGGTGGATGCAAATTTCATGTTACATCTGGTCATCTAAGTGCTGACCCTTGAAAAGCTACCTCATGTTTGGAACAGTGAAAGTTTACGTTGTTATAAATATGAATAACGTAACCAAAAACTATTTGCAACATTACAACTAGTTTCCAAAATATTTTCTGTAAAAGTATGTAACAATAAAAATAAATGAGTGTGCATTACGCTTCCACATCAGAAGGTTGCGTTGACGAGTAACAGCGCAAGTTTTGAGTTTCCAATGCTCTATCGAATTAACCCGCGGAACTTGGAGGGTTCGTTCTTCATAATTTGTCTGTTGTCTGTTTCCATTACTGATCTATTCGTAAGCGTAGTTAAAAAATGTTATTTATCTGTGGCCAGGGATCCAACCATCAATATACAAGGAGTAAAATGGAAGGGGCTAGAAAAATGTAGTACAACAAACCATCCCCTGGCATATCACATATACATACTTACTAATATACCACATTGCTTATTATTAGGGGCACTGTTATTTCGCAAAAATAATTTTGCCCCAGTTTGTTTCAGTGCCTTACGTGCACATCTGCAATCCTGCTTCGTGGTTTTTGGCAGCGTGGCTGTGTGAAGAGCCGTGTCTTATTTGACTGAGCCAATTACAAAAGTTTTCTTGCAACACCACACGTCTGTGATTTGCCGGTAGAATCTCAAGGCTCATGACAGTTAAAATATCCAATCACTGACCACGAAGCAGAACTGCAGATGTGCACATAAGGCACGGAAACAAAGTGAGGCAAAATTATTTTCATGAAAAACAAGGGTCCCTACTTATTATAGGTCACGTAATACAGTAACATTGTTGGAGCTTAGTTGACCAGTATGTTGTGTAGATATCCCAAAAAACTCTTACACCAGGAGACTGGTAAAATGGATAACGTGTAACCACAAACCGTGGCCAAGCATTAAATCAAATTTCATTTGTAATGGAAATAAAGGCATCTGAAGCACTTCCTGGTTATTTGATTTTGTACTCGATCCTTCCTACCTCTGTCTGACTACCAGAACACATGTATTACATTATCTTCCTGTGCGCTTATTATAAACTAACATCACAATGCTGCTTCATGCGCAAACAGAGCTAGCGTTGCGTTTACTTCAAACGCGATTATGTACTTCCAAGCTACTTTCGTGCTTACGAGATTGAAGAAAAGGTGAAGCAAATAACTAAACCAATTTTGCGCAGCTGTGTGATGCCGCACAAAGTTGAGAACATCTGTGCTTCACTCGCCGAATTGTTTTCAGTAATAAGTTAAACACTTGTCGTACAATATGTTCACCAAATGATTATACACTACATAAAACCGGCTAAAATAGGTTAACATTGTCGAAAATTACTTTCATTATATTTTCACATGTTATGAAATAACAGAGGTTGGGCTACAACCTAAACTGATTGTGTTTGTACAAGCCATCCAGTGTGTAGAATTTTAGATTTGTGTTTATAGGCCTACATTTTTCAACTTTGTTAACAGAACAATGTGTACAAGCAATTAGTTGAAATTACAATCCAATTCTGAAAAAAAAAGCTGCATTTTTATTTTATTTCAACCCTTGAAAAACAATTTACTCATTCCTTACTGTTGAAGACTGAAAAATGTACTTTGTTGAAACTGTCTCTTTAATTTATTAAGATGGCAGCTCAAGTAAAAGTGACACCAGCGGCCGGCAATATTTCATTGCTCTATTAGGAAAAAGTTGCGACAGAAATATGTTGCTAGCGGCTAGTATCGTGCGTGACATTTCGCGCTATTGAAATTCTTCAAGTGAAAGGTAATTTTATGTGATAGGTCTTTAAAATTTGTCAGACAATACCACTACCATGTTAGTACACATATTACACGGGGCATTGCTTTTCTGTAGCATTGGAAATAAAGGCAAGGCATAAGTTGGTGAAAACATTAGTAATTATTTATAAAAAATATAGTGAACTCATGATTTTGTAAAATTTTGCTGCAGCTACAATTTGTTAGCAATATTACTGGAGACATAAAACGTGCCAATTTCAAAGAAAGCATTTCTTTCTACTGATTTGTTGTGCATGGGACACTAAAAAACGTGCATGGAACTAGGCTGGAATTTCACAAAATTTTATAACATAAGAAATATGATAAAAACAATCATTTACTCCTGCGAGTCATTCAGCTTCATTGTTCGATAACACCTAACACAACAAAAGGCACAGAACTTCACGAAGCCTGTACTAGAGCCTGATGTAATGTGATAATAATCCACTATAAACTGCACGTACTGGTATGCAAGACTTGTTTCTGGGCAGTTACAATGTATGTAGGCCTATTGGTGTGCTGCTCCATCATAACCAAACCAAGCACAAGCACGCGCATATGGGAGGTGGGGTAGAGTAAATTATACTAGCATCTTCGGGTTTTATGGGTTGTGAGACACATGTGTCATACTTTCCGCCCCCTCCCTTTCCGACATTCCTGCCTCTTCGCTAAACTGATGTGCCACACAGGTGTCCCCTCCATCTTCCCCTCCACCAGACACTGTTGTCCTATTTGCCATACATTACAAGCCATCATCTGCTCTCCTATTCACTCATAGTTGAGGTTCAAGTAGTTCTAACTTCTGCCACTCAACTGGAACTGCAGCACATTCCGATAAGATATGAAGATTTCCATTTTTCCATAATTATAAGATTATTTTGATCGTTGTTGTCAATTTTATTAATTTACGATAAATAAGGATCTTAATTTGCAAGTAAAAACTTTTGTGTCTGACACAGATTTCAGGTTTAAAATAAAAATAACAGAATCTGAAGCCCTAGTTTGTAGTATAATTGATTTAAATCAAATTAACTTTTTAATGCATTTCTAACAAGTTATATGAGTATTGTGTAACTATCAGTTATAGAAAATAGATTAAAATATGTTTGTTGAAGTATTTTTTGTATAATATATTTGTAATGTACCTAGACTGGAAATCCACTGACTCTTAGCTCAGAAATTCAAAATTTCATTGTTTATTAATTTATTTGTACATATAAAAGAACAATGTTACAGAGGTTTATTATAAATTATAACAAACTACACATATTCCTCTTTTATATAAAATTTTTATCTTTCAATTCTGATTATTCTAGCAGTTCGTGGAGGAATTTTTATGGAGCTATGCACTTACTATATTAATGGTTGCAGAACTATAAGGAATTTGGCTCTACTTCAACCTTAAAGATGAAAAATGTTAGGGGAATTGGTAAGTCTGGCAAGCTCAGGGTGTCACTGTCAATAATTTTGGGAGTCATGAGTTTGTATTTATATTTGTTTTGGACACCTACCCCTATTTTTCTTGACAGCAAAGCTGCTGTATCTTTAATAGATAACAGAATAGTACCACAGATATTTTGGAAATATGCAGAACCAAAAATATTCTCAGGAGTTTCTGGTCAAAATCAAACCATATTACATATGTTGTATTTGATGTTCTAAATTGGAAAGTGTTATTATACTCATCCAGTAGGAATAGTTGCTGCACCGCTCAACGGTATTACATTGGGGTGTGATTTCCTTTCTAAATATCAGGCCCAATTGACTTTCGGAAGTGAAAAAAAATACCATGTCTTGTTAAACACTCCTAATAACAAAGACAAAACCAATTCATACAATAGTACATAAGGCTAAAGAAAAGCCACCTGTAGAGCAAGAAAAAATATTAAAACTCGGAATAAAAAGAAAACTTTACAAAATTCAAGAAAAGTGGTAGAAAGAAATGCCAGAGGAATACCTGAGACAAGCCCTTGCAAATTAATATTGATAATGTTCCAAATTAAGACAGGCTAGGTTTTATAACTGTTAAAGAGCAAGCACGACTCGCCCCTCGTACACACCAGTTAACTGAATTAACAGTTCAAGAAATATATGTTAACACCTTTGGTCTTGGTTGAACCTTTGGAACACGTTTACGAAAAACACTGTGTACGAATAGCCCATAGTGTTGTAGTGAGTGAACAAATTGCAAAACTGTGTGTTACAAATGTAGCTAAGTATGATGTCACATTACTAGGTAATATGAAGATAGGAACTGTGTATTCTTGTGAAGTAGTTTTGCCTGATAAACCTGAATTCAAATATTCCTTGCCTGTAAGAACGATGTGTAATAAAGACATGTTCATACAGTCACGACTAGACACAAATCCAAATTTTCTTCCTGAATAACGAAGTAAGTTATTAAATCTTCTTGCCAAGTATCGACATTGTTTTAGATGGAATGCAGATCAGATAGGACGTTCCCTAGAGAAGGACGTAACTTTAGACACTGGTGATGCTCTACCAGTTACATCAGTTTCATATCACACATCTCATACAGAATATACTTGAGGAGCACATACAAAATGTGAGGCCTTGCAGCATTAGTTAAGTGTTCGCCAGTAGTAGCAGTGGAGAAAAAAGATGGCGACGTTAGAATGTGTGTCGATTATCGAAAAATTAATGTTTTATTGAAAGATGATAAGTACCATCTGCCCCGTATCAATGATTTTCTCAGTTATTTAACAGGCGCTAAGTATTACGGTCACCTAGACATGAATTCTGGATATCATCAGCTAAAGGTAGCTACAAGGGACAAGAAGAAAACCTCATTTGTTACTCCAGAGGGAACATATTATTTTGAAGCCCTCCCTTTTAGACTGAAACTGCACTGTCCATCTTTCATAGGTTCATGGATTGTACTCTAGCAGGCTTAAAATAGGGATTGTGTTTGGTCTATCTTGACAATATTTTAGTAGCTGGTTGTTCTTTTGACCAGCACATAGACAGGCTTGAACAAGTGTTACGAAGGTTTGAGAACGTTAACCTAACCTTAAAACAAGCAAAATGCTTCTTTGTTTACAATGAAACTGAGATATGACATGTGGTGAACCAGAAAGGCATCAGGCCACATCCTAAGAAGTTAAAATCAGCAAGTAAATTTCTGACCCCTACTCATTTTAAAAGCGTTAGACATTTTAAGATTTGGCTTCTTTCTATAGCAAATTTGTCAAAAATGTCCCTGTAATTACAAACAAAACCATTATCTTCCTTTTGAAAAAGGATCAGAAACTTATGTGATGAGCTGATCAAAAACAAGCCTTTCAAAATTTGAAATCAAAATTAACTTCTTCCCCTGTACAGTAACATTTGTGTGATGCCAGTAATAGGAGTCATTATTAGGCAAAAGAGAGAGAGAAAATTACATCCAATAGCTCATGCAAGCACGACTCTCACACCAGCAGAATTACAATATCCAATTACCCATCTTGAATGTCTTGCACTGATTTATGCTTTGGATTAATTTTGCCCTTACCTCTATATGCAACATTTCACCATTGTAACTGACCAACACAGCTTTCGTTACATGGATAGACTATAATTAAATGCCCACAGTACAGGCAGACTTATCAGATGGGCACTAAAGATGTTAGAGTAGTATGACTTTGACATAAAATACACTAGCGAAAAGAATCATGCATATGTAGACAGTTTGAGCAGGAATTCAGTCAATAAGGGACCAGAGAAAGATGAGAATAAATGTTTAGAGTTACCAGTATTTTCTCTACCTGGATTCGACATGGCAAAATTACAGTGGCATAATGCGAGCCTGGCACTCCTAATAATGAAAGTTGAAAAGCCATGCAATAATAATTCTAAATTCAGTAGATGGGCCAGAACTTTAGTTTAAAGAATAAAAACTTCTTGTGATCCCAGAGGGCTTGACAGCATATACAGCAGGATCTCGCTATAGCGAGCTCGCTTATAGAGAGATCTCTATTATAGCGAGGTATTTTTGAGAAACCGTCAAAAAATTACAAAATTATTAAATATTTTATGAAAAACTAAAAATTTTTGCACAGCAAGATCATGTGAAGCAGGCTTGCGAAAGTTTCTTGCCTGTGTGAACCAGGCTTGCACGGACTATAGTGACGGTG
>PNEQ01070241.1:0-15835 GCA_003012365.1 Medauroidea extradentata
CGAATATGTGACATTCTTCACGGGTCGCTTCCAGGACGTGAGGGAATTATGTGAGAATGCTACATTCTCCTAGATGGATACGGGTCGCTTCCAGGGCGTGAGGGAAGTATGCGAGTATGTGACATTCTTCTGGATGGACACGGGTCGCTTCCAGGACGTGAGGGAAGTATTCGAGTATGTTACATTGTTCTGGATGGACACGGGTCGCTTCCAGGCCGTGAGGGAAGTGTGCGAGTATGTGACATTCTTCTGGATGAACACGGGTCGCTTCCAGGACGTGAGGGAGTTATGTGAGAATGCTACATTCTTCTAGATGGATACGGGTCGCTTCCAGGGCGTGAGGGAAGTATGCGAGTATGTGATATTCTTCTGGATGGACACGGGTCGCTTTTAGGGCGTGAGGGAAGTTTGTGAGAATGCTACATTCTTCTAGATGGATACGGGTCGCTTCCAGGTCGTGAGGGAAGTATGCGAGTATGTGACATTCTTCTGAATGGACACGGGTCGCTTCCAGGACGTGAGGGAAGTATTCGAGTATGTTACATTGTTCTGGATGGACACGGGTCGCTTCCAGGGCGTGAGGGAAGTGTGCGAGTATGTGACATTCTTCTGGATGAACACGGGTAGCTTCCAGGACGTGAGGGAATTATGTGAGAATGCTACATTCTCCTAGATGGATACGGGTCGCTTCCAGGGCGTGAGGGAAGTATGCGAGTATGTGATATTCTTCTGTATGGACACGGGTCGCTTTTAGAGCGTGAGGGAAGTGTGCGTGTATGTGATATTCTTCTGGATGGACACGGTTTCTTACATCCACCTTCTTACTTCTTGCACCGACCTCACATCGTCGCAAATAAGTAAACGTACACAGAGCAATAATTTGTACGAAAACCGTTACTTGGCATTTCTGATATTATACAGGTTGTCCCAAAAATACCTTCCGATATTTACACAAGTTGTAGTGTGCCACGAAAGAAGACGAAAATATGTTGTGCACTGTTCACCAATATTCAATATTGGGCGTTATAACCAGTTAAAGATGAACTTTTAAAACTGTGTTTTCCCAAAATATAGGTAACTACGCCACATACATAATCAATGTTGTAAGCATTGCTTAGTGCTTTTGGGATCTTCAAACCAACAGCATATGGTGCTTGATACCTTCCTCCCTTAGGAAATTAGCAGGGGTGGCTACCCCATAATTGCATACAACTACTTTACCATCTGGTTTTCCATACATTTGAAGGTGGTTTGTTGAGTAATGTTACCTGTGTAACAAAAAAGGTGCTCACGTTGCAACCGTCTAGGAGTAATCGTTTTCTTTAAAATCACAAATGATGCTGCAGCGGTAGTCCCGCAAGCAACTATTAGTAATGATATCGTGAGTTGGGAAAACGTTTGTAAAGTTTTGTGTATGGCAACACGATGTCTTTTTACGGCATTCGTTTATGTTATGGACTCAGGAGCCTCGGAATTTCTGCTGGTAAACAATGTGAATGCAATTAGAGGGTAGCCACTCCTGTTATTTTCATAAGCGTGGAAGTTATCAAGCAGCATTTGCTGTTGATTTGAAGATCCCAATATCATTACGCATTGCATTTCGTCGTACACGTAATGTCTCCCGACTTGTGGGGTTAGATCGTACGAGGATCATATCTTGCACTCCGAGCTCTTTGGCATATAACGAATGCGGACACGAGACGTCTGATACCATGTAACACATCGTGTTTGCATATGTATGAAGCACGAACGCAATACAAGAATCGTTACATGTAGCACAGCTTGCTATAGTACGTACATTGCTATATCAGTCATGTATATTCATTCTATGTGGTGTACCAGTGTAGTGTTCAAATGGGGCATGCACTGTAGTGACAGTGCTGTATTGTAATGTGTGTTCGTATCCTTGTCTTCAGGTTGCAGCGCATAATGGAGGTCTACTATTCGACAAAGTAGATGGCGGACATGGTCTACTGGTACGGGCAGGCACATGGAAGCAACCGACGGGCACGTACCGTGTGTGTCGCCAAATATCCAGGACGCCGTACACCATCAGAAAAGATGTTTAGTACCCTGTTCCAGCGCCTTTCCGAAACGGGAACCTTTGCACCACGAAAACGGGATCGTGGGACCCATCGAACAACTCGCACACCGAATATGGAGCAACGGGTATTGGAACGAGTGTCCGATGGATAGCTGCAGCTGAAGGAGCTGCAAAGTCCGTAGTGTGGAAGGTCCTCCATGAACAGTTTCTGTATTCCTACCATGTGCAGCGTGTCCAAGCTCTGCTGCCACACGATTGGGCAGCCAGACTGCAATTCTGCCAGACGTTTCTCCAAATGTGTGCACATGATCTGCATTTCACTGCGAAGGTGTTGTTTACAGATGAGGCGGGTTCCACGAGAGACGGTATCGTCAATTTCCATAATACCCACGTATAGGCAGTTGCAAACCCGCATGCAACAGACAAGAGAAGACACCAGCACAAATTTAGTATCAACGTTTGAGTAGGCATTTGTGGAGACAGACTCGTAGGTCCCTATTTTCTACACAGCACATTGAATGGTGCTATGTATAGTAACTTTCTTCAGAGCCAATTATCTTTGTTGCTGGAGGATGTCCAACTACAAGAACGTCTGCACAAGTGGTTCATGCAAGACGGAGCACCATTCAATTTTCAGCTACAGGTACGACGACAGCTAACACGGGCCTTTCATGAGCGACGGATAGGTCGGGGAGGGCCAATACATTGGCCTGCCCGTTCCCTTGATCATAACCCTTTAGACGTTTGGCTGTGGGGACATGTAAAGTCCATGGTGTATGCAGCTCCCATAGATGATGTGGATACAGTAAGGGAACGCGTGTTCCATACCTGCGAAGCAATCCGGCAACAACCAGGGGTGTTCCAAAGAATGTGTGGGTTCATGCGGCGTAGGGTAGAGGGCTGCATTGCTATGAATGGCGGTCACATCGAGCACTTGTTGAGAAGGGACATGGTGTTCATGGACACTACATGTACTATACCATAACCCGGTGGTTATTTGCCTGCGATCATACGCAATACTTCGTGCATGTGAAATTAGATGTGTGTACTACATGACACTTATTAGTAGTTGCTTCTGGGACTACCGCTGCAACTTATTTTGTGATTTGGACGAAAACGATGGCTCCTAGACAGTTGCAACAGGAGCACCTTTTTTGTTACACAGGTAACATTACTCAACAAACCACCTTCAAATGTATGGTAAACCTGACGGTAAAAAAGTTGTATGCAATTATGGGGTAGCCACCCTTACTATTTTCCTAAGGGTGGAAGGTATAACGCACCATATGCTGTTGGGTTGAAGATCCCAATAGCATTAAGCAATGCTGACAATACTGTTATTTATGTGGCGTAGTTTATAATATTTTGGGAAAATACGGTTTTAAACGTTTATCTTTAACTGGTCATAACGCCCTTAATATTGAGTTTAGGTGAACGGTGCACAACATGTTTTCCTCTTATTTCTTTTGTTGCATACTACAACCTGTGTAAATATTGGAAGGTATTTTTGGGACATCCTGTGTACTGGCCTACAGAAACACGTCAACTTCAGTACATTTGTTCAGCGTGTAGTTACTCACAGGGCTCTGCTGTTAGTGAACTTATAGAGATCTTCACTAGTTAGAGGTTTTGGAATCCTTTTGTGATCATAAACAAGAAACTGCGGGATATTAAAGACAAAATTTTCGTATAAAGGTTACGTGAAGGAAGCTGTTTAATGCGTTTGGTAGGATATTGTAATGTCATCCCCTTAACAATGATAAAATTGGTAGATGCATATTTGTATTTGTTCGAAGAATTGGAAACGTGCATTTGAAACAACTTTTTTTTTTTTTTTTTTAGATATATAAAGAAATAAAAGATTGACACAAATAAGAACGCCTTTAAGTGACTATCTTAGGACCCTTCTTCTCTTTGAAATTTATTTTGTAGACTTGTCAATAGTATATTAATATCACCTGCTGCTATGAAGCCTGTTTAATGTACGCTAGGTGGTTTGTCTACCACATGTACGCAGTGCTCTGCACCTTCGTCCAATAGGCATTTAGGCCATGTATGTCGTGTTGATTATCACACACATAGCGAGTGACAATTGAAATAGAGTATTAGTAATAATGTAATGTCAATAATGAAATACGAACATAACCTTGTATTTTACAAATGTAGGCACATACAAGAAGAATTGCTCTTAAAACAGTATTAATATTGGCAGAACATGTAAATTCTAGCTGGGATGTCGGCTCACATCTGACAAGATCGTAGAAAGGATTGTAATGTTCTACCCAACATGCTTGATGTTTTCAAAATTAAGTTTAGATATTTAAGCAAATAAT
Source organism: Medauroidea extradentata (assembly GCA_003012365.1). Taxonomy (NCBI): domain Eukaryota; kingdom Metazoa; phylum Arthropoda; class Insecta; order Phasmatodea; family Phasmatidae; genus Medauroidea; species Medauroidea extradentata. Next base: position 4,378 of record PNEQ01070241.1, read on the forward strand.
TGAATCAGGAATTGTGTTCAGTAGCAGAGCTACGTTCAGAAAGTCGTCAGATTACGACACGTACTGAACTAAATGTAGGCTCCGAACCACCGACCCCTGCTCCGCTGTATGAACGAGGCGCCATAGAGATAGTCTCTGAGGAACCTCAGATAAGTTGCCGCCGTCCATGATTCGCACCTAAAGTTCCTGCCATCATTCCTCAGGGGTTTCGTTCATGAGAATCATTTAATGATTCCGCCATGTATTAACACTTTTGAAAGTTTTAAGTATACCAATAATAATGTTAGGTGATATTTAGTAGTTTTCCATAAAAGAAGTCATTATTGTATATCAATCTAGAACAGGAATACATAGAGTAATTAAGAACTAAATGGTGCGTGACGTCACTAATAAATGTCTGCCATGGTCTCGAGGGTTTTATATTTACATAACATTCTTCTCGGTATTAGGAATTATTAATTGTGATTTGTAACATTTGTACTCTGCCTTCCACAGTGATATACTTCCGTGAGATTTCACCATTTTTTCACGCGATAATATATACAGAAGTTCCTTTAATTATTTATTTACTACGAGGACAATGCATAAGGCGAAAGCGATTTTTTTTTTCGTGTAAGCTACGTTTGATTGGGAAAAATTGCGTATTACAGACAATTTCTGAGATGTTTCGAATGAAGTAAATGCAGTCAGAGTCTAACTTATCCCACAACTATTGTTAATATAAAAGAGCTGTTGCAATATCTTCAAAGATAGGAATGACTTGTTGCAAGACATTCCAGTTAGTATCGAGGTCTCACCTCTCGACTGCACCTAAACAAAAATAACCCGTATCGTCTGCGTTATTTTTGGTAAACAGCCGCAGCAGGCCAAAGCGGAGGAGATGAGAGAATATATTGGTATCGCGAGCTTTCCATAGCTCGGTTTTCCCCGAGGCCTAACTCTCCAGATTGCCGGAGTAATTCCGATATCTGGATAACGTCATTCCTCGTATACTGCTTCTTAAGGGCGTTGGACCCGTAAAATTTCTTTTTTTTATATTTGTGCCAAACACTGTTCAACTTTTGCACATAAGATAACACGTCATTTCCCAAATTAAAAAAAATTAGGCCCCATAGTTTTTGTATAATCACTCATCAAAGTCACAAAATGGCCATTGCTGTGTAGCCAAAATCAATAAAAGTATTTAACTGATAAAATCAAAGTTACAGTAACTGATAGTCAGTGTATCAATGCATTATATGACATGGTTGACAAAAGTTAGTTTTGAAAATTTCAGTAGTAGCCAAAAAAAATTCAAAGTTATGCAAAAATTTGCTCATTTTCGTCAATTTTTTAAAAATACAAAAATGTATCGCTTTGTGTTTACAAAAGTGTCTTGAAGTAGCTCAGATCATTAAGAATTAATATGAATTATCTTGTTTCTGCAAGTTAATTATTTTTTATTATTTTGGCTACACCGCAACTGCCATTTTGCGACTTTGATAGATGATTATGCTAAAACTTTTGGACCTAATTTTTTTTTGTTTGGGGAAATGACATGTTGTCTTATGTGTAAAAGTTGCACTGTGTTTGGCACAACCATAAAATTTTGAATTTTTACGGGTCCAACGTCCTTAACGTTAATTCGTAAACAATCCATATAGTAGTTAATATCGAGGTCAAGCCTCGTGCTGGAATGTCAGAAGAGGAGTTGGTAGAATCGTCATTTCGTTAGCGATTCCCACGTGTTTAGCGATATGTCCTTCGTATGACGTGAGGTTACACACGTGAATAGTTACAGTTTTTTTGCCCGCTTAAAACTTTCGATATATTGTTTGCTCCACGAAAATGTTGTAAATGAATAGGGAATCTATATTTGTGAAATGAAAAATAAAATCTTATTAAGTTAGATAAGTCTGGAAGAAAATATATTTAAAGATATTCTGCGATACAAAAGTTAATGTGTTTAAATTCATAATATCGTAGTACTACAAGTTCAGTGATTCTTATTTATCATTTGGGAGTTTAGTTATTGTGATGTTTGTAAGTAATTGTGAATGCGATTGAAAACTCTAATCCTTGCAAGTAACGTTTATCCTAAATCCACCAAAAATATTATACTACCATAGTATTTCCTGTCTGCTGAGAACATGTGGGAAGAAACCACATGTAAGAAATTAACTCAGCCAAGGCGTGATACCCGAAGGTTTGCTATTTTCTTAACAAAATTATTAATTGTATTATAATCACTACTGTGCTTATTTTATATTTGGTGAACGTTATAAGGTTCTTACCAGATTTCTCTTAGCTCATGAACAATCCAAGTTTCTTTTAAATGTATGTGAATATGAGTATTTTGTCACGTCACTATGTGTGTCATGTATATGAATCACATACTGCAGAAAGACAACATGTCCACTATGACAGTGTTTTGTCTCTTCTGTAAAATTAAGAAAACTGGTTTGAAGCAATATTCTTTACTACAGCACTTTTTTATTGTCAAATAGTGGGATAATGGTTTGATAAATACATTAAAAAGTATGTTATCATGCAAGAGTGAAGAAATACAAATATGTTTAGGTTGTGGACATGTTTCGTTTCTGCAGTACATTAGGTTGCCAATTTCATCATTCGAGTTAAATTAATTGTCAAAAACAAAATGTTTCATATAAACATGTTTTAATGTAATGAACATAGTTTTTTTACAAGTGTCTGAATAATGTTACACATTTAGTAATGATGAATTATCAGTCATCTTCGTGTCCATCAGGAGATGCAGTTGTGACTGGCCATGAAATGATTGTATTCCCAAACACTAGCTTATCCTGTGGGATGTAGACCAACGTTTTCTTGATGTCGTCCATTTGATTGTAGTACAGATGTGTAGGCCTTTTGTGAAGGGAGTTGGAAAGGTTGTACAGCATTCCTCAGCCGAAAAGTGTCCATCACCAAGCCAGCAATGTTCATGTTGTACAAAACACTATGCGGGGTTTCCACTGAAAAGGTCATATCACGGTATTTTGAAATAGTGAAAGTGAGTTTTTGGTGTCTAGGAACAGTTTTATCATACGAGTCATCGCTCAGGCACGTTCTTTTGTAGAATTTATGCCACCAGGGGACTGTAGTCAATGAAATCATCTACCTTCATTTCAACAATGTAGAACTTGTTATGGTTTTTGAGGAATGTTTTATGAGTTCAAAAACCTCATTTACTGAATATTACCTTTCCTCATTCCTCAGTTTCCTTCTTATTATCCCGAAATCCCTGTCGTTTGGCATGAATGAGTGACCTCTAACGGGAAAAATGACTTTAATGTCATTGAATCGTTTGGTTTTTAACAGTCACATCATCATCCTAACCAGAGTATTGTTTTTGTTTTAGCCCGCACAATTGTCCGCAAAAAGGTGTACAGTTTTTACATCCTTGTCAACTTTATTTTCGATGTACCAATCCAACATCGTACACTCGTCATTTGCACCCTTCTCTCCCTCGCCTTCATGGTAGATAAAAACTGTCATTTCGGTGTGAAGTTAGGTTATGCACACCGAAAACATTCGCAGCTAGTTGCCTAAAGTAGTAGGTATCCTGAACCGGAATGCAAGGTAGGGAGACATTGGCCATGAATACAGATACCAACAATTTTGGTCTGCTCTTTCTCACATTTTGCACTGATGTCCTTGAGTGAAATGTAAAACAGTTTTGCTCTGCGCTTATGAGCTAGAAGTTCAGCGACAGCCGCTCGCTTCGCATTTTCATTGAGGGAGGGGTTTTTAATTTTTATAGTTAGTTCTTCGCACGTTACACAGACATCTTTTACAGGTTGGTCAAAACCAAGTGAATAATTTTCATTGGAATACTGGCAGAAAAATTTGTATGAGAGCCTTTTCTCACTTCGTAGGGTTGTGATAAGAAAATCGTGTTCAGTTTTCTTAAACAGTTCATGCATGATGTGTAAGTTGAGATTAGGTTGAAGGTACGTTGTATCTTTACTAGTATAGTGGTCACGTTCCGTTGGAAAGCTTTCGATATGGCTTCTCACACGACTTAAGACGGAACAAGATTCATTTTTGCCTCTCTTATCCGTAGGGGTTTCTTTGAGTTGTAAGAGGTGTGAAAGGCGATAACACTGCTTTGAAGTGTATCCATAAGTTGTCATAAATGATTTTTTACATACCTGTGTATGTGTACCATCATGAGGTATGTGATACTTTACACTCAAAGTTTTGGGCTTCAATTTACTCTGGCCTAGGCCGTTCTCTTTCCACGGGACAAACTTCCATCAAAGACTGGATATAAATATCTTATTCCGTTTTTTTCCAAGTTATGCAGTTGGGTAAAAACTTCAATCAGGTCGTCTTCTGTCTAGACACCCAGACACTTTTTCTTGCACCTGAACACAATACAAAAGGATTCATCATTACTACAAAAATACATCAGTTAAGTAAAGGTAAGTAGTTAGGTTATTTTTGTGAAGTTACATTTAGGTTAGGTTAATGTACTATTATTTCGATTAAACCTTTAACAGTTTGAAGAATTGAGTGGTTTTAAGTTGTGTATTACAAACCATAAGCCGAATTTAGACAAGTATAATTATCTAATATGAAACAACTAACTACCTGCAATCATTTGAGCCTGGTGTTTTAGCTGGTACATTTTTCCCGGCCCAGTTGGTGTGTGCATTCACTGAAACTTTGACTTTTTTATCACATTTCTTCTGTAACTTTGTTGATTCACGACTCCTTTCATTTTTTTAGGTCGTGTTTCCTCATACTCAGAGCTTTCCATTTTGTTAGTAACAACACAAATTACAGTGACATAGCAGCATAACATGCAACGAAATAAATCACACAGAAGTTGAGTTCAAGTTGCCTATAACCACGGCCGTAGAAGAATAGTTCTGGACACTCGCCTGGAAACTTGAACCCCTTGTTGTTTGGCTGTAGTTCACTAAGTTACCGAGAATATTGTGTTTTATTGGCGCTTCAGTTTAGGCGACCGGACTCAAACTTCGTCCACTTCCTTTCCACTAAGATAAACAATTTTTCAAAACTTATTTTTTTATCAATTTACGAAATACTTCTTTCGCTCACAAATTTAAGAAAGACTCCAGCAATCTTTATTTACTGTATATATATATATATATATATATATATATATATATATATATATAACATTGGAAAAAAAGTGGGCGGAGTTTGGGTCCGACCGCCCTAACTGAAGCGCCAATAAAACACAATAATCTCGGTAACTTGACGAACTACAGCCAAACAACAAGGGGGTCAAGCAAAATACATTGGTATATAGACGAGGGTCCAGACCTGTACTTCTACGACCGTGTCTATAACAGAAAAGTAGTTCGACAACCATACATTTAGCGCTATCATCAACATATTGTTTACTGCATAAAGGGATCATGTCCTGGACTTGTTTCCTATCTGCGGCAAACAAAAAACTGAAGGTGTTGTCATGACTGTACTTTCGTGCGGACGTGTTTCTGCTCTGCGGTAAATGATGCGTTGACCCATTCACAAACGTAATTGGCCATGAAAGCAAAATGTGCACATGGTGGATTTGTTGCCTTTCTGCAGTATCCGATTCATATGTATACACACACATAAATGTGTGTGTTACTATATGCGTACACATATTGCATATACATTACGGAAAGGAAAGGATATGATATGCCTTACATACAACCATGTTACTACATATTGTAACTGCAGCCTGGTACCGTTGTTGAAGGGCGAGACTTGTCAAGTGTCCGCTACGTCATATATATATATATATATATATAACGAGCAATATGACATGTCAGTGCGGACAAACTACCCTTCATTCCCGCTCACAGGCAGTTTGGATCTATCTCGTAAACTTACGGCCTGGCGACTTTTTACCATAGAGTATTTTCTGCTCAGTTTTAGTCACTTATTCGCGTGGTGCAGTCCGTATCCGCTAATTACATGACATCCTGTATATATAGGCAGTTTTAAACTAGCAAACCGGAAAGAAAGTAAATGCAACAAAACTTATGTATGTATTGTGTACCGTAAAAATGTGGTGACTTGGGACATAAAAAACACTTTCCTCATATATGTCAACATTTAGAAAATAAATTTATGGGAGGTATGTACCAAATTATGAATGTCAACATAAAATTAAATTACTATTCACTCCGAGTTTACACACTTAGACAGTAAACACTGTGCAAATACTGCCAAATCACGTCACGTATCGTATGCAGCAATACTGAAATATAAGCCCAGACATTAAACTATATTTAAATTAAATTTTTTAATTGATACGCTATTATGTCGATTTAGTCTTCCTATTTTATTCCATTATGTTTCAATTAAGCTTATTTTAACTACCTGTTTTGTGTTCTATTGCATTCAATTTTCGCTAGTTAACTGCCTATTTTGTTTACTCAGTAGTTCCCTTACGAATTTCATAGTCAACAATAATAAGACACTATAATTTCTTACTCTGGGGTCGTTTTGTGAGTCAGGGATTTTTACGTTTCTATTTTAAGTTTTATTTGGAACTTTCTAAACTTTATTACTTTTGCCATTATTGTTAACGTCAAAGTAAAAATTAATAAGATAACATTTGATTTTGGTTAGTTAAAAGTATTGAAGTAATTGTTGGCACGTAAGTGTGAGTAGGTGTGTGTGTGTGTGTGTCTATATATATATATATATATATATATATATATATATATATATATATATATATATATGCATGCATGCGTATATACACAGATAGAATGTTCACAAAAAACACCGACAAACTCCGGCAGGCGATTTCTTGTGAAAAATAAAGCAGGAAATGTGCAAGACACTTTGTACGTAATCGCGATATTAAAGGAGTAATTCGCCTTTGAAAATCAAATTTTAAAACTTTGATTTTCCCACAAACATAACAGTGATCGACGTAAACTGACAAAACTCAGGATATTACTTGAAGACAATAAGGCCGACAAACCAACAGTTAATGCCAGTTGATAATCTTCTTCCCCTACGAAAATAAAAGACGTGGCCTCCCTTAAATTGGTGACAACTTTTTAGCGTCAGGATAATCCAACGTTTCAAAATGAATTATTGTTAAATGTGACGTTAGTAATACAAAGGGTCCTCTTGTAGCGACTGTCTAGGACGCACAGTTTTCGTGCAACACATGTTACACACTTGGTTGCAAAGAACGAATATACTGAATTATACAAAGTGTAAACAGTAAGTTAATACAACTATACACGCTGAGACGAGCAGTTTGGTACCACAGCACTTGTGGTCTAAGGAGTCGGGAAATCTCGGAAATCACTACAGAAGTTTATATTAGAAACACGTGGGTCGCGTCGTTTGTAGTGGCAGGTACCAGCTATGAGTCCGGTGTTAATCACACCGCTCGCTGGTCTCTGCAGCTAGTTACATCAGAGATCAGATCATCCCCGCAACGTTATTGTGTACAATGTGTGACAGGCCCATATGGTCACCACCCCGATTTGGTATATTTAATAGTTATCAGTGTCAAACATCATAAATCAATGTGCAATAATAGCTATATCTTGCGACCATTCATTATCCTCGTCATTGTATCACGATCACATTGCAATAGTTCTCATTAAAATACCATTACTGCACCAAGTTGTATGTTAAAAATAAGGAATTGTATATATTTTGTATTTGTGAAGACGAGGGAGATACGAGCAGGTGCATAGTGTGTCTTGGGGCCTCACCCCACCCCCGCTCGAACCACCTCCCTAGCTGGTCACGAAGGGAGGGGTCCAGCCAAAGGCTTTGCTAGTTGTTACTGTGTTATAGATATTTAGTAATTAAGAAATCATAAATGTGGACAAGTAAATGAACCATTTTATGTAACTGAATGTAAATAGCGACGAGAAATTAAGGAATGATATAATAAATACGGTTCTGGCCGGAGTTGTTGTCCTCGAGAGGCGGGGCCATCGGGTGTAAGCTGACTCCTGATTGGCCCAAAACGAACCGGAGCTTGCTGGCCAAGTGACGGGGGCTTTTGGCGCAAATCAGAGTAGAGAGAAGCGAGCCGGCGTCGGTCCGGGACGGACGTTGTCAAGCGAGAGGGTCGTCGGAGAGTCGCGACGACGGTAGGGCAGAGTGCCACCGTCAGGCGTTGAAGCTAGGCGTCGAGACGCGGAGTATTGTGAGCCGAGGCGCCATCATCATCGTTGTTTTGGGCGTCGGGATGCCATTAAGAGTTCGCCGAGTCACAAAGTACGTCGGGCCGAGACACCTCTGGTTAGTAATTGGAGAGAGACAGTGATTGCGAGGCATTTAATATTCTAATTAGTTCTCGGGGCTCCGTGCGCGCGACTGTATTGCTTAAGAGCCATACCGACAAATCGACATCAGTATCGGTCCGCCCCGAGAGGACAGCGACGACGTGCTACCCGGACAAAAAGACTTGCAACTTTTTCATTATCTAGTATCATAGTATCCAGAACTTGCACACAGCAACAATAGACGACCAAACACCCGCAGAAACAGTTTAAAAAATAAATTTATTAAATAATAACAAAACGAACGTCGTAAATGTAATGTTCATTATATCAAACACATTAACTCTGTTGCACTAAACCAATTACGTACGTTGCTACCGTATAATGTATTCATTTATCGCTATTTTGTTTTACACACTTGATTATTTGGCAAGTTGTTAGGTACTACTGAACTAACTGTCTGATATTTGTAATGTTTTCGTCATTTAATGATTAAAAAAACATGTATTTCAATCAATATCAATTGCAGTGTTCGAATGCAGTTCTATGTTAATAGTTCAGGACAGATATTATCTCTGACGTAACTACCTCCAGCGATTACCCAACCACCCCACCCCTCATATATATGAAGATAGAATTCCGTGGATATTTTTGTAAAACAATTAAAGGCGTATATTTTCGTCGGACACTGTTTTCACAGATGTCAAAAGTTTCATTCAAGGCGCGTGTAATTTTTTTTTTTTTTTTTGTTCATTGAAAAGTGTGTCCCTCCATTCTCTTTCCTCCTAAATATACAGGAAGAAAAGTAGCCAATATTTTTCTTTAGAGCCCAGGACACCTCTATATCAAATTTCATTGCAGTCGGTTCAAAAGTTTAGTCGTGAAAAGGTAACAGACAGACTTATTTTCGCATTTGTAATATTAGTGTAGACATTGAAAAGGTATTTACTGACTGCAACATTGTGTGCGTAGTCGTACGTGCTGGGTATGTCGATATATTTAAGTGACCAAGCTCAACTACAGAACAGTCAAAGTGAATATATAACACAACTGCTAAAACAACGTGTGACAGGATAGCTGTACTTAGTACGAAACACAGCCAGATACAGTCCACTATAGCACTACTTATACGCCACGACACAAGTAACTTGCCTCGTTACAACTGACACAACTATCTAGCTCATAATTGTATAAGCAGTATATTGCATTATTAGCTAATTACTGCTTACGTTCATGTGCGTAAATCGTAAGTCTAACTAATTAATTAAAACATAGATTGGTTCCACGAGACCGTTTGTTTATCACCCGATGATCATAATACTATTATTTTTTTTTTGTTTTAGATTATGGACTTTACAATAATCCATGCAACTAAAAAACAATCATTCTTGTTAACAGTACCTGATAGTAACATTGCCACTGTGTACATTAGGCATTTTATGATATTATTACCTAGTTCTTAAGAGTTAGTATACGCTAGCTTCTATTTACGTACGATGCACGGACACGGGGAAGGCAATCAGTCGAATATAACACGTCCGTCAGACACCTCATAGTTTCTCGATGAGAAGGACTAGACTAACGTGCAGTGTTTCCATACAAACAGTTCCCAATGGCACTTCAAGCGATGGCCCTGTTATTTTACTTGTGGTCAAGTCCAATGCAGGTTTCTATGATTTGGTTTCCCTTTTACAGTAAATATTTTCCTGCTGCAGCAACATGAAAAAGTCATTTTTAGCACTTTTGAGGAGCTTGAAGATCATGTTTTTAACTAGCTGACGACAAGTTTTACAATCATAGGGACGCAGTTTGAAGTGCACCTTCTTTTCGCATATAAACGCATTGGAATCATTTTTAATTGGTTTACAAGAAATAATACTTTCCGTACCTTGCGACACCGCGTCTCGTGCCAGGTGCACTAACTATGCAGCTGGCGTATACTGTGTGTTGCATCATGTTACGAGAACGTTTGTTTAGTAGACTCTACTATGCTTCGCTACTTTGATTTATAGATATCATGAGATATGCCTAGAAACATAGTTTCGAGGCATATTAAAATAGCTAAAAATAAACAGCTTTTTCAGACTGCTCTCACGTTAAAAATACCAACCGAATTAGTAAAGCCAAACCAGAAGCGTGCGCTGGACTGTACAAAGCACTTTACGTAAAGACAATACTAGGGTCACCGCTCACAGTCCCACAGAATAAAACCAACGACCAGAACATTGTCTTTAGTTTCCACGCCCTGCGCACTAAAGACGACACAGTTATTGACGCACGAGCCAGTCTAGTCCTTATCACTTTCCTATTACCGGTCCCTCAGACGCTGCATCTAGTGCCTGCTGTGTACGCTCTTAAGTTTAATTCTTACTGCTTAAATATTAACTGTGTAAAGTCGTTTATGCCGCAGTTCCTAGTCACAAGTGAGTTGTAATCTGAGTGGTGTATGAGGCATATGGTGTGCTGGAAACATTCCACCGAGCCTGCTTGAGTCTAGCTTCAGTTTCACAGCAGAAGTCAAGTGGTTGTGGCTGAGTCACTGGACAAGTTTACTACATGATATAATAACATCTGCATTATGTGATCCCTTTGCCGTTCAGAAGACTTTTTAAACGTCATTTGTACCCAGCTTCAATGAGTTGAAGAAAGCTGTAATCACGTTTCGTCGACATCGAGGCCATTATAGTCGGTGACATACAACTTGGTACAATGACAGGAGCTGAGAGAGGATTAGGCCATGGCCTTTGTTAAAGAACATTCTTAGCATTCGCCTGGAGCCTTTTCGGAAAATCATGAAAAACTAAAATCAGAAAAGCCTGAGCCGGGGCTCAAACCCCGGGTCCTCCCGAATGCAGGTACAGTGTGTTATTGCTGCGCCAGCTTATTCGGTTTAATAACTGAACAATTGACAGTTTTCGTTGTGATACTGCTAGAAAATATATTACATTGATAAATTGCCAAGACGCTGTAGTTCCCGACATTTTATATCTAAGTTGCGACGTTTTTGTTGTTTGTGTGCTCGTTCGCGACCCGCGTTTGGTAATGATAAGAGGTGTCGCTGCTCTGTCTCTTACGTGATTAATGTTTGATGATTGGGTTCGTATTAAGTAATGTTGTAGTATGCCCGGCTAGCTTTAATTGAAATAAAATAACAAAGAAGTTTCTTTTTTAATCGGCCTAAGGGACTCACGCACTGCGGGTTGCGTCACGAGAGGTAGATACTTAAA
>PNEQ01070242.1:0-15834 GCA_003012365.1 Medauroidea extradentata
TTATAACTGACAGATACTGTACATACGTAGTAGATGCACATGTCATACGTACATTGTTGTTTTGTACTCCTAATGTATCGCATTTATCAACGGAAATGTTTAATACCACTCTCTGGAACCTTGTCCTGTTAACATACACAACCATCATTTCATGGGTGTTGTACTAGTTGCCTACCAGCCGGGTTTTAAACACAACAGGTTTCATTAGGCCATTCAACATTGTTTAACTACACTTAAAAACTAAGGTGCTCTTGATAACCCCTCGTAAAAACAATGGTCGTCGTCATGTTTATACGAGGTTTTAATTGTTTGTCACATGCGTAGTAAAATCCTGATACATTTCCTCGTGTTTATAAAAACAAGTAAACCATACCTCAGGATAACACGTCTTCACTACGGTTAAATCAAACATTACAAAATCATATACTCTGTCGTAATTGTTCGTCATATGTAGTTAGATTTCATGTCACTTCAACGTGGCGGACGAATGCCACAATGCACTGTACCGCCGCACATAGCATACGGTCTTGATGATCGTTGTGAACGAAAATGGTGTCTCCTACACACTTACATCAAGAGGACCTTTTATGTTATGCATGTCATGCTCGCCAAGTATTCGTCCTCAAAGACTTACATATCTAGACAGTGCAAAAGTTTGACGACATACAAGGGTGGTCACCCCTGAGATTTGCATAATGGCGGAATGCTAGAACGAGCATTCGCTGTGGGATTACAGATCTCGATAACATGAAACACTGTTCTGGGTTTTGTCCTTTCATCGCATGTGGTTTCCGATTTTTCGAGAAGAAACTTTTTCTAATTTCAATTTTAAATGGCTTATTGCTCCCGTACTATTCGGCTTAGGTACTATGTGTCCTGTATGTTTTCCGCTTCATTTTTCATTAGGTATTAGCTGCCAAAGTTTGATGGTCGAATTTAGAATCATCCTGTATATATATATATATATATATATATATATATATATATATATATATATTTTTTTTTTTTTGCACGCTTCGAACGTTTGCATTAATTCCTCCATAGGGGTACGGGCCTATCTATCGGGAACCAATAGAGTATTCAATTCCCTCGCATCAAGACATACTGTAACACCTCCGTCCTCTTTCTTAACCACCACCAAAGGGTTGGAATATTCTGATGGCTTCCTCAATCACCTAATGCTCCATCATTTTCTTTATTCCTGATTAACTGCGGGGCGAATAGAATATGAGATTGGGTACGGTTTCACCGTGAATGTCTTATGTTCCTTTACAATCAACTCGCATTAGTATTTTTGTTCAGTCCAGGGATATCTGAAAACATCTCTCTTTAATTATTAAGAACCTATTCGTTTTTTTTTTTTTTGGCCATTCTCGGGTAACACCTAAATCTGTCTATACTCAGTGAAATCCTTCCCTTTCCTTATTGAGTTTCTTTACCACTATCATTTGGCGACTTTAAAAATTTTTCTGTTCCCTTGATCGGTCTTCCTTGGTTTTTAATGAGTTTGGAGTGCGTCTTTTTCGAATTTGTGCCCTTGTTTTTGGGCAGGGTTATTTCCCTTTGTTAGGACTTCTTATTCCTTCCCTTGCATATCGAATGGTAGTCGGCTTCGGCCGCTTCTCTGAGGGGTTTTGCCCCGGTTGACGGTGCTATAGGCGTAGTGGGAAGCCACCACGCTATAGGTTTCTCTCTCCCGTCGGACCTGCCACTCCACTGGCCATGGAGGGTTGGTAGGAGGGGCGGAGGGTGTCGAGCCGCTGTGTGGTGGCGGGTGCAGCGGAGAGGCCACTCTCAGGTTTGATGTCGAGTTGTTAAGATGACAGCTCCTGGTAGTGAGTGTGTGTTGCCATGGGCGGATGTCGCCGGCAATGATGTGTTGGAGTATTCTACGATATTGACTGGTGTGGGCGCTGTTGGCTGACTGGCGTAGCTGGTTACTGGATGAATGTGCTTTCCTCAGTGTATGGTGAGTGGGCTTCCGCGTGTTCGGGCGCATCGGAACCTCGGTGAGTAAACCTTGTCACCACGAGGAGGTATTTTCCTGCCTTCGCCGATTCAGAGTTTTGGGGAAACCCGAGAAAAGACTACAACCGGGCATGGATTTGCTAGTGGGAGGGCGCAAGGGCGATTCAGATAATCTATATGAACGTCTTTTAGATTTTCCGAGGCGTGAAGGTTGGATTTATTGGAAGAAATAAGTATTAAGATCCCAAGAATTATTCCCTGGGCTGGATAGGGTTCTTGACGAGCGGTGCAGTTGTGCGACGAATGCTTGTGGGAGCATGGAGTTCGCGAGTCGAATGGGAAATAACGTGTTTCGAGTTGTTGTAAATATGTTTAAATTAGTTGTGCACTCAAAAGGACTCTTGTGACCGGCTATAGAGGTGTACAATCGCCGGAAATTCTCTTAAAGTACTGTGTATCGTGAGTCTGTATTTTTGAATTGTAAGTTTTACATGCTGTGAAATTTAATTGGTAATACACATTTTTGAAAAATAGAAATGTATACTTTTCTTTGCTCGAGAATGTATGCCTCCTTTGCTCACTAACCCACCATAAGCAATTGTTAGTCGACATGGTAGAAACTTGCCTCGTATTTGGAATTGGTTCTTAGCGACTTTAGGAAGGCTTTTGGGAAGCTGGAGAATAACAGGCCCTTGGCCTTCGGGAGTTGTTGTTGTTAAACGGCACAAAAACGCTGCGCCACTCTGCTTCCTTCTGGGGCAAGTGTCAAGTTTTGGGCGCATTCTGCAGCAAAGAGAATGTTAGTGCTATTTAGTGTCTTGGTACTAAGTTGCTTGGGTACGGTGTTTGAGTTCCGGTGCATATCTACGTTCCGCTGATGGCTTTGAATAGCTTTCCTTGAATAATGCAGGACATGGTGAGGATTGTTGCCTTTACGTGTACTCTGATGTATTTTTAATTTGCTGATTTTCCTAACTGAATGTTACAGTTCCAATGGTGTAATTTAACACGATTTTCATTCAGAGAGGCTGGGTTGGCCGAATGGTCAGACCATTCGCCTCCAACCAAGGCTATTTGGGTTCGATTCCCGGTGGGGTAGGTCTCCGCGTGTGAGAATAATGCCAGACGATGCCGTTGTTCGGCGGGTTTTCTCAATTATCTCCCGTTTCCCAAGCCCTCTCATTCCGGCGCTTCCCCATACTCACCTCTTGTCATTCCTGAGTAGCGCTAAAGACCTCAATGTTATTTGCTGATCATAGTCTCTTACTCACTGATGGTCAAATTCCGATTTGAAATCTGGATTCAACGTGGGCGCCAAAAAATAAATAACAGAAAAAAAAAATGCTATACCTGAACTGAATTATTTAAATAAACGTAGTCAATATTCACTAACCGACTTTCCTGTAATCTTACTTTACTTTTTTCATCAGACAACTTTTTCACCTTACTGATGTTCAGTCAACTAACCAAGTAGTTATTCAGGGCGACACATCTAGTTTATTTATTCATTGAAACAATGCAATGTCTCAAAAATATCTTAGTCTATCGAGATCTCCAGGTTACTTTAAAACACTTTAATTATAAGTAAAAATATAAAAAATATTTAAAACGATTCTTTTAACAGTAAATAATAACAATAATAATTTTAAAAGGTTATTGACTCAAAAAGGCATCGAGAGACCACTAAGTAAACGAGGTAGGTAATCAGAAATTCAAACAGAAAATAAAAAAACAGCAATACCAAATCCACAAAACGATGTGTCAATCCAAATACTTAAATACTTAAATTTAGCCTAATTAAATTGTTTAGCTTATCTTTTGGAACTGTCACATATAAACACACACAATATACGTAAATTTTCCTGCAGTTTCTTTTTTTGTTATAAGTTTCCTAATTTCAACTACTTTTATTATTTACTTAGTGGTCCTCCATTCTCATTTAAGTGTCAACGATGAATTTCTCCAATTGCCGACACTGCTGAGTGTGAGCTTGCTATCGCACTGGATTGTGAGCGTTGACCTCTAGGCGCGCTCAGGCTCCAGGCAAAGCGCTCTCTTCTCATTGGTCGTGGTCGCCAGCCAATGAGAACTCATCTCCCCCGCCCACATCTTTCCCTGTAAATTCGGAAATTAATTGTTAACTAAATATTATACTTTCTCCGTGTTCTAACCTTAATTATTGTGGTTTTTCCTTGCGCGCCGAGGCGAATAGGGACAAAATTTTAAACAGTTTCCTAGCTTACACTTTTATCTTAAATTAAATTACATTTCAATACAATTACTCTTTGTAAAATTATTAACTTGCCAACCTTAAGGAAAAACTCGGGGTTTGAAACCACATTCGCAGGGTGTTTGTAATTTTTCTGTGACTAGTTTCACCCTGATAACACTACTTTCAATAGAGGATTTAGATAGGAATGCTGTTTGAAGTCCAAATTTCCCAGATTCGGAAAAGCCTCGAACATACTTAAGAACTATGGTTTTGGCCTGTTTTTAGGTTTCTGTGGCCTTATACGTTCTATTTGGTTTTAAGTGATATTTAATGGCGTTGGCTCCAAGTTCTTATTTTTTTATTTGGGTGTGTTCGACAGCAACTTATTTCTCGTTTGAACGCATAATCTCAGCTCGGTTGGCTAATGTACGAATTATGCCAGTTTTTGTCTTTTTAGGGTGTTTGGATGCAAAATGAAGGTATTGGCCCGTGTGAATGCTTCCTGCACACTTTAGTAGTTTCCAGGCTATGTTTACCCTGTTGGCTAGTACGTGCAGAAAAGAAATGCTGATGTTAGTTTCTATTTCAACGGCGAACTTAACTGATGGCCTCCATGAGTTGAGGGAGTTCACATATTCCTTCAATTGTTTGGGTCCATGTTGCCCGGCAGTAAAGGTGTCTACGTAACAGAGCCAGAATTTAGGATGACAGTTGAGTTTGCTATGTGCTTCCTGCTCAATGGTTTCGATAAATATACTGGCCTTGTATGGTGAAAGTGAATAACCCATTGTTGTGTCATCGGTTTGTTTCTGGAAACTGTCCTTGAACTGGACTTATGTTATATTGACAGACAAGATGTATGGAATTGGTACTAATATTCTGTCCTTTCGAGTTGGGTCAGCTTACAGCTTGGCTTTTACAACATTGACAGTTTCAGCAACAGGAAAACTGGTGAAAAAGCTTTGAACATCGAAACTCACTAGGGTGTCAGTGATTTCTATGTTCAACGATTTTGCTTTGGATACAAAATGACTAGAATCTTTGACAAATATTGGCGCCTGGCTTGTGTGGGGTTTAACAATTTTTAGGAGATTTTTCAGGCATGAAAAGTTGGAACAGCTGATGATCTGATGCAGAGACATGTCAGCTGTATGTATTTTTGAAAGAATATGTGGAGTGATTGACTACTGTGCGGTGTCACTTCTGATTACATTTTACTGGGATGTGATTTTCATAATTTTTTGCGCACTTTTCGTTAGAACTTGGCAGCGTGGTGTTAGGTGTGTTTATTGGTCAATGATAATCAGATATGTGATTTTTTTGTCATAGTCTATTTTGTCGAGTACGACAGTGGCACGAACCTCATCTACTGGAAGGATTACAATGGTCAGATTCGGATTTCAGGGTTTTGATGGCTTTGAGATCGTCGGTAGAAATATTAAGTTTTCGTGAGTCAGTTGAAATAATCGCTATTCGCACAGTTTATCGAAATTCGTTTTGTTCAGCAACAGGTGCTTTGTATATTGCACTCTGAATGGTTGAAACTACGTCAAGTACAGAAATGGGTCGTGGAGCAATGCTGACGTTGATACCTTTGTGTAAAACATTTTCCTCGCAGTTTGACAGTTTATTTGAGAATGCAGTTTAATGACTGTGCAAATGCTCTAGGTAGTGGAAGGTGATTTGGTGTTCACAGCACGAGTCACCCAGTAGCAACTTTTGGTTCGACCAACGTTGGCCCAATGTTTGCGTGCTATGTTGGGCCAACGTAGGCTTGACATTGAAATGTCGCGTGAAACAACATATGTCCAACATTGATGTCTTGTTGGCATCCAACGTTGTCTCAATGTTGAAATATGTAAAATGATGTTGGCCCAACTTTGTATTTCGTTTGGATTCTAACTAATTTCCTACATTGGCCAAACATCGTTGGAGTGTTGAAATTGCGTGTGTGAGTGGGTGAGTGAGTTGCCCAGGACACACTATTTTTGTTTAACATAGGTTCGTCTGCAGTGATAAAGTAGCGGGAACTGTTGGCCAAAGTATTGCATACATATACAGCGTGAGTCGGGAGGAAAGGTACATGCTTTGAGGGGTGATAGTACTGATGATTCTGAACAAAATGTTTCTATTAAACATATGTACTTTTCTTAACCGTTTCAGAGAAACTGAATAAAAGCAACAAGGAACGGGAAATGTGCAGGTGCCAGTAAATCACGATGCTCTTATCGTATGTTTTGGTTAATTGTGTACATTTCCTCACAAAACATGTTCAAACATTCCACCATCAACTTCAATGCATTTTGCTGCTCTTATAGACAGCTGCTGTGTTGCTGATCTGAGCTCATTAGTACATTTCTTTACTTGAGATCAAGCATGGTAAATACGAGCGAGAAGTTCCTCTCTTGTGTCCACCCTGTGTGTGTAGACTTCGCTTTTAAGACAACCCCACACACAGTAATCCAATGGGATAAGATCAGGTGACCTCGGTGGCTAAGTTGAGCAGCAATTCGTCCTGAGATAGTTGTTGGGCTACGTTCTAATACCTGAAGAATGTTCTCAACTTCATTAAGAGCTTGTTGTACGGGACGTTCGGATACAACATTTATGCTGGGAAGCAATCCTGCAGACACCCTGCTAAACACCCTGCTATCTGGGACTCTGCGAATAGGAAATCGTCGTTCGTTCTCACGAACAGCGGCTCTGGAATTCCTATCGGAGAAACCGTTGACAAACGTCATGTCAGCATACTCTGCATGTGTGAAGACCTGTGGCATTTTTGACTATACTGAACTGTATTCACTGTACTCGTAACAACACTGCAGTTCCCAATACTAGGACAAGCACTGTAGGACTGAGACTGAGGTAAACAACTGCACCATGCTTAGAGCGCCATCGTGTGGAAATGTACAAAATTACACACAACATAAGATAACAGTAGCGTGATTTACCATCACCTGCTCTTATCCCGTTCCTTGTTGTTTTCATTTAGTTTCTCTGAAATAGTTAAGAAAAGGGCATTTGTTCAGAATCACCAGTACTATCACCCCTCAAAGCAGGTACCTTTCCTCCTGACTCACCTTGTGTACATATTACCAGCGACTGTCTTACCATCGTCTGTGTGCTGAGAACAACAAAACGCACATGTCCGCTGTATAGCCTGTGTTCTAGTCCATAGTACTAGGTTCTAGTCACTCTATTGCTGCGCCGAATATTTAAGTGTGTTTTGAATAGAAGCAGTATGTTTGGATGTCGTATCAATAGAAGAAATAATGTTTCATATGCAGAACTACTCAACAAACCTTTTCCAAATCTACGAAATTCAAATTCGTACAAAAGTTGGGTGCAACAACAGGGTGGCCATCCCCGCTAGTTTCTAAGGGTGTAAGTTATAACTCAAAATATTCTATTACCTAAACGAGCCGAATTAATTAAAGTAATATACAGAATGTTGTCCTACAACAATTTAATTTCCTATGTTTTGGGAGAAAACAGTTTTCAAATTACATGTTCAAAGACTTACTTCGTCCTGAATACTAAGTGTAGACACAAAGTGAGTGTTCCGTACATGCCTTTTTTTTTTTTTTGCAAGGAATCACGTGACATAGTTTGTCGGTAGAGTTCAACACCCTCCTGTATATTTCTGTAAAGTGTGTAATTTCATAAATATGAATACGTTTTGTAGTTTATTAGTACTAAAGGCTGACATAAGCATTCACCTGTGCATCCGACAAGTTCACAATTTTGATGTACTCTGTTAGTTGGTACAAATATTTTAACTAACTTTTCTACTCCATTAGTTTTAATATGGTTATTATCTTCTTTAAACTGTAAACTCTTTCACCAGTATGTGGTCGATCCTAAAAGACACACTTTATTAAAGGAATGAAGTTGAATTTGAAAATAACATGAAATAAAGGCTTTTTAGTAAACTTTGCATGAGCTTCTAGAGTAAAGATGAATAATAGAAAATAGGTTTAAAATTTTATCGTTTTGTAATACATGCACACTTATTAAATTTATTATTTTTCTTTCAGGAAACATTTTATATATAAATGAGTAGTTTGTCGACACTTCATCATACTAGGTTAGAATCAAAATTTTTGTTAGTGTTTGTAGCAATAGTCACATCTGTTCTGTAATCATCATTAAAATTCTTTGGAGGAAATGTATGTTAACATAAACTTTAACATAGTCACAATTTTATATATATATATATATATATATATATATATATATATATATATATATATATATATATATATATATATAACAGAACGAATAAAGTAACCTCGTACCATTATGCCACTTCTTTACCACAAGGTACTTTGTTGCTATCCAGTTTTAAGCCACTGTGAAGTGCGTGAATTAGTTAGATCGCCCGTGTGATCTAATGGCAGAAGGAGTTATGTAGAATTGTGTGTTTTACCCCTACTTCTAATAGATAAATACATTGTTAGTTTAAGATATATTGATCATGATCTCAGTATCTCTGTTAGTATGGTTTCTAGAGTGCTCCTGCCACAGTACAACACATGCCACTTTCATCTACTATAAGCATCAATTTCCAAAATAAATATGTCGTACTTCTTAATTTTCTTACTCTTGGCATACGTTACTTATATAAATTTCACAATTCAAGAATTATTTGAGCCAACAACTTAAAAGGAACCTATGCAGGATTAGAATTTAGGTTGCTAAAACGCCTTATTATTGTTCGCTACACAAAATGTTATTATGAGCAACGAATATCTCGAGTTTTAAGTGATATCTTTCATTATTAATTACCTCTGCAGAAACAAACAAGGACATAGATTTTCGCCAATATGCTAACACTTAAACCTGTCCCACTTAGTTGTTTACTCGCATAATTTTGAATAAGTCAGCAAGGTTACTCACGTCGTGACAAAGTTATTGAGGAGAACATTTTGTTGACATTTTCTGAATTAATGTAAGCTCAGAATGAGCAGATGTTTTACAAATAATTTTCGCTTCGTAATGCAAAAGTAAAGTTATTCTAACAATGAACTGTGCACTATTATTTGAAATAAATATAAAAATATACTGTCGCCAACAGGAGAGTTTCCACTGGAACAACTACGCAGATCAAGAGATCTCTTCCAGCTACTGTCTACAATGTCCTGGTCACAGTAGTAACGACTGGTGTTTGGATATATCATGTTTATGTTATTATAATAAGATCAGTTATGCTTGCTGTAGCACAGTTCAAAGAATCTATTTTAAGGAGTGGTTTATATATCACAGGGGTGGTTAATCTGGTAGATAATTTAAAAAACATTCGGTATAGGCACGAAATGCTAAGTAGATTTCTACAACTCGACAGTTTGTTCACCAATAATCCAAAAAAAAAGACGACAAAAATGTTTATGGATTCCAGGTACTGTGTTTGAGATGGTCTGTACGTTTTTTGTTTTCTCTTTGGATATGTGCGTTTGCAAATATTTTCTCAAATTGAAGGAATTTTCACTAATATAATTTTTTTACGTGATGAATTTGTCAATGCTGGCAAATAAGTCTGAAATCGTGCACTGGGTTCTCCAAATTAAGAGTTAAATTAATCTAGTCAATAATAAATTCCTGGATCTTCTTATCCCACAGGAAGAATCTACCATAGGCCCTAACATCCCAGTATTGTGATAGTATTATGAGATTACGAATGCCTCAAATATACACGGCATCTGCCTAACACTGAAGAAGGTAATCCATTACCCGAAATATTCCAAATTAGGTCACATTGCAAAAAAAATATTTAAATTGGTCTTACTCCTAAATAACACATTTTGATTATCAATTTTATTTCTTCTCGTGTGTGTCTTTGGAATTGTGGTTGGTTCATCCTAAATTTGGCAGATGTTATATTCCGTCACGTGGTCATTGTTTTTTATGGCCAGGCTGTAGCCATCGTTTCATCTTGTAGATCTACTAGAGACGAGGTGAGAGCGACTAGAGACATAATCCAGGAACTACTTCTTGATCCTGAGCTAGGCGAGGATGTGATCCAGCAGCTGGAGCTACTTAATGATCAGATCTGCAATGAAGACTTGACCTTCTCTGCCTGTGGTTTCTTCTCTCTAGATACACCTCTACTATCCACGCTGATGACTTCTGCTATTATGTATGTGATTGTCCTTGTGCAAATTATTCCCATAGATCCTATTCACCAGTACAACAACTCTACTGAGCAGTATACAGATGTTACATGGTAAACAAATCAACTAAAATTTTATGCTAACTTTTTGCTGTTGTTCTGTATTAAAATTATTATTTTTTTACCATCAAACTACGAGATTTACAAACACACTCTACTTTCCAATTATTTATATTGATAGCTGATGTTTTAAACTGCAGCCAGAAGAGTTTTATAAATATAATGTTTAACATAGTAAAACAGCTTATGACTACCTGAATCTACACAAAAGTGTTGGAAAACTACTAAAGTAAATACTTTTCAAAGAAACGTTTCTGCGAAAGAAGCATTGTATTTTCCAACTTTAAAATTACTTGTTGAGATGCTTATAATATTTTGTCAGCCTTTCAGTTTAAAAATATTCGTCATTAAACTCTATGAAATTTTCCAAATAAGTTATTGTTTGAATTATGATAATACTCTATTTATTAATAAAATAATTTTACTGAACATAGTTCTAATTCCATTTGATTGCTACTTTCTATTTGTTTTCTCTGTCGTATCAATTGTATGAGATACATAGTTTATTCTAGATTGTTATTCACACTCACGGGGATCTTGTTGTGAAGGAGTCACGTACATATATTTCTAATTAGTTTATGTATTTTTCTATTTGGCGATCTTGAACAGCATTCCGCAAGCTACCAGGTAACTGGTACATTGGTGAAACAACTTCCCACTTTTTTCCTTCGCCAGTAGACCTGGTAAAACATAATAATTGATGGGATTTGAAACAACTAAATAACAGTTGTGTAATCTTGTCAGAACTCTACAGATTAATTGAGTTTTCCTATGTTTCTTTGACCTTCTAGAATTACATTTCTGGATAGTTCAATTGGCTAAAATGTTAGTTATATCTTATGCATTTATTTTATGCACATCCGGCCAATCACTTGGCGGCAAATTATCGTTAGTTTAATTTTTTCTTCATTCCCTATCACGCCAACCTGCGTGTTGTATCTACGACCTAGACTGACAAGACCAGCACAACCCTCCACGACACATTCAGCTGTCTTCTGGAGACGTGTAGGTTACATAACAAGATGTTTGTAATTTAGATACGGCAGTCCCGCCACGACGTGTTACATTTACATACCAACAAAAAGATAAAGTTACTTTGAAGTTTCCGTCTCACTGACAGTATTTCAAAAGTAGATATATTATTTTCTGATTTAACTTATTACTGTGCCTTAAAATCTAAAACCATTGTTTCCCTTGACATTATTAATCAACCGAACAAACTTAAGAAGTATTCTGGACATGTGCCATTGTAGTAAATAATGTGTCACAGAAAACTAGAGAATACACGCTATCGAACAGACAAAAAAACAAACAAAAAGAATTTGCTTGCAATTAACAAGCATAGGTAAACATAAACAACCCAACAAGGAATTCAGTTAATGATAAACAACAAAATAAATGAACCCAATAGCACACGAGCACCATAACAAAATAAGGGAAATATAAATAACTCTGATTATTCCACAAAAGGAATTCCGTCAGTAAGTTTTAAATAACAGCCAAAAATAAATAATTACAACACCAAACAGAAAAATCAAAATGAACGACAAAAAAACCTGAATGAAGACGACACAGCAGAAACACAAACACCTTGAGGAAAAGAACAAATAACACAGTGACTGTGGACAGATAGCAATGGAAAACACAGACGAACGCAATAGTCTCCTCCCGACAAAACCAATTGCGACGTTTCGGAGACTGCAATCTGTCTCCGTCTTCAATAACGTACACAGTCAGAGGAACACCGCAAGTTTTTATTTGCAACTATTCTACTTTCTTGTACGTTCTCGCTAGTAGTTGTGATGTTATTGTTATGTTGTATGTAACATTAACATTAACATGTTCTTTGTAACATATTCGTACACCAGTTGATGAAATGAAGGCACGCTTCGAACACAGATGTGCTATTATGCTTAGTCGCACACTGTTGCGCACATAAGACGTTAATTATAATGTCCACATTAATTATATGCTCGCACTCACCTTGCGGCGAATCGCAACGTTAACTGGTTTTCTGCAAGTTAAACTGAGATCTGACACACCAACATTATTGTTTATTGTGTATACAGTTAAAAACAGTGACGTTTAAGTGTACAACGTATGCTAATTTTAACTTTCTCAAAAAAGGCAGTTGCAAATGCAGCCATTGCCTTAAAATCATTGTTGATCAATTAGCAATCATACATGATAAGGACCTATAACAATAACAGTATAACATCTCGAATTACTGAAAATAAAAATAATCGTAGGAATTTATTTTTAAGAACTTGGAATTTAAGTGCATTCTTAAGAACTATGGATTCTTTAATGCTAATATAAGTAAGTGATGTGTGTATAAGCACTAATTTGTTGGAATTTTTAAAATCTGCATTGTAAGAAATAACGTGGGATATTTTAAATATCGTAGTTTCAAAATACTGAAAAAAAAGTAAAAACAGTGTGCAAACTATATGTGCAGCAACTACTTCTTTAATCAGTATTTATAACATTTATTTTTATGTGCAGTTTACAATATGCTACTTTACTATAGATAAAGTTACCGGTACATGTATTTTTTTCTTGAAAGGTGCAACAAATAAATGTACACAAAAAGTTGTTTCCGTTAAACAGCACACACAACTGTTTCTATTTAATCGTTAACTGAGTCTTACAGCTACTTTGTAAGTACATGTTTTGCAAAATGTGCAATTACTACCTATATTTCAAAACGGCCTAACACCAATGGGTTGCATTTGACGTGGTAATTCGAACACACTTTATTTTTGTGAACAACCTATGGAGTGTGTCTATGTATGTAAGATATATCCTACACATTCCAAATATTCATACAACATTTTTCGTTTATACTGATATAGTAATCAAAAATTACTATGTGAATTTTTTCAAATTAAAATATGGAGAATGATTTGATGTCTCATTCTCCAAGTGCTATATATAATCATAAAAAAATTCTAAATAAATATTGTCGTGTACATTTATGGAAATTAAAATGTAACATGCTAAAGTGACTAAATCATTTCATTTAAGAGTCGTTTTTGGACCTATTAATCTTGTCAGGACGAGGTGTAGATGAATTTAAAAATAATAAAAGAATTCTGGGGTTGGGGGTAGAGGTCGCTTGGCTTGTGGGGGTAAAATGTACTAGAGAGGATAAAGGGATCTTTGGGTGATAGGCAGAGGTGAAAAATAATAGCTGGTCTACTCAAAAGATTACACTTAAATTACAATAGCAACTTTCTACTACCTAGGCTACATAGAGGCGGACAGATACTTGTGGCTACAATTCCCCCTTGTAATAATTTTATAGCTCTCATAATCATCCAATAGAGGCATGTCAAAGTCAGAATTTACAAGTTACGGGAAGATAAGAATTGCAAAAACTAAGTGACTTACCCAAATGAAATAATTTCTACTGAAACTAGATCTTATATGATATGTGCTAAATGATTTAATAACGCGCAAAGAAATTTCTTGGTACTTTTAAAAAAATATGTAAACATTGGAAATTTACGTAATTTATGTCAATTTTTAAAAAAAGACGAAATGACTTTGTTGTTTTTAAATCGTACAGCATTATGCTCAAAGTATTTCATTTCAGTGTAAATGATTTCATTCGGTTGAGTCACTTGGTTTGTTATTCCTATGTTCTATGTTCCCGTAACTTGCAAATTCTGACTTTGACCTACTGCTATGGGAAGACTATGAGAGTTAAAAATTTATTACAAGGGGGTACTGTAGTCACAAGTAACGTCAATAAAACGAACATTATGATGTTCAAATACAAAATTATTAATTTTACCTAGTGAACACACTTAAATTACATATGTCAATTCAATATAACATAATCAATTTTTGGGCCATGATTTTTTTTTTAATTTCAGGTAAATGGCATTTATAGTATACAATAGTTCCATTTCTATATTTTTTAATTTTTTTAATATGTAAATAATAATATTTAATTTCGATCGCATACAACATAATACCAAAGACAGTAGAATCATGGATACTAGAGGAACCAAATAAGGTGAAATTGAGTGGACTCGGGTTAGAGAAGTTTGAGAAATGTTGAGGGGGATTCGCTTAGTTTTAGAGGGAAGGGGGATAAATAAGGCGGCTGGTTGTAATATTACTGTAAATCTCTCTCCCCCTCCCCCCTCTCTCTCTCTCGTAATGGCTTCTAATCCTTTGTAGTTACTAAACTTCCCAACTCACTAGATTGTTGACATGAACGTGTGGCTAGTGTACTGAGATTGTTAAACAGTTTTGTTTTGAGTCATCCATTAAAGGATATTTTTTTTTTGGGTAGACAACCGTACCATCATTCATTCAATTATTGGATAATATTAGGCATTTTAAGTTACCGCCTGATGACTGCGAGTTATGTCACTGTTTCACTACATGTCTAGTTCGGTTCGCAGATGCACACACGTCAAAATCATTGTCAATTAGCAGATAACGGGAACAAGGTAAGTATAATGACTGGGATACGTTGACTGAAGAAACCAATAATTTAAACATTGCAACTTACCAATGAGAAACTCTGAATGTTCACAGCAGTATAGTTCATCTTACCGAAGTCTGTACTCTCAATGACATTTGTCGACATAACTCACTAGAGCACTTAAAGGTGTTCAAGTTCAAAAAAGATCGTATTTATTTTTTAATTTAATAAAATATTGTTAAATTGTAAACAGTCCTTGTAAGAACAGATTACTGTAACAAACAATTTTAGCTTTCATAATTTCCTCACTCCTGTACGTTCAAATTTGCATGTTAGTCGGTCATGTATAGAGTAAGCACCAACTAACACACATAACTGAAATTAATCACAGTCAAATAGCATGTCACGGACAATGTTACTAAACATAAAGAAATTCTTTGTGAATTTTTTTCTATATTAAATAAAGTGTTGAATTTGAAACTTTTTCCTGTAATTTTTCTGTTATTCTTTTAAATTCAAAATATTACTATTTCGGTTTCGAAACGTTCTGTTACGTAGCAAATATAAAGTTTAACTAATATTAAATGATTTCATTCAAGTAAGTGAATTGAAGAGGTGGATTCCAAAAGTGCCTAAGTCACTTTTTACCAATATTGTGTTTATAGGTAGAATATGCAACATTTTACTGTTTGCATCGCTGGCTGTAACAGGGATTCCAAAAGCTCCTAAGTCATAGCTTTTATACTACAGTGTAAGTTGGATTTCTTTCCAAAATGTCCTAAGTGAGCAGTGTTATTTTCCAAACAAGCCTTAGTCAGTCAAGCACTCATCTGCGCATGCGTGGCTGGGTAATATGCGCAGTAAAGGCACAGAAAACACAAGTATTAGTTATTCTATGGTGAAACTGTATTGTCAGTGTTTTGTACTGAGTAGAGGTTATGTCTGTTTATTAGTGTTTATTATGGTGTTGTTGTATATTATAAA